>PVJO010013384.1:0-52029 GCA_004026905.1 Hystrix cristata
AAAAGAAAAGAAAAGAAAAGAAAAAAAGAAAAAATAAAGCTTGCAAGTAAAAGCCATGCAAAAGCAAAACTGCTCCTTTATTTTCTGGCTAAAAATACAGTCAAAGAAATGAATCAATTAAGTTTCAGCCCAGTTAAACCAAAAGGGAAGTGAGGTGCGGATGTGGGCAGAAAGCAGGGAATATTAATATACCTAATGTGACCACAGTACCATTTGCTATGTAGATCTTAATTATGCCCATTCTATGTCCCCTCATCTTATGATTTTTTAAATTCCAAAACCACCCCAGAAAAATATTTCTAGTTTTGTTTGGAAAGTAGTACTGTTTGTGCCTATGTATCCTAAAACAGGCTTATCAAATATGAAACCTTAATACAAGCTCACAGAAATCAGCTACTAACAAATTAAGTTAAATTAATAAACTACATGCCTAAAATACAGGGGTGTTTTTTTCCAGCAATCTTTCTCCCTAGTTGCCAGACTAGATAGAGAGACCGAAACAACCTTGGCCTTCATACAAAGCACTTTCTTTTGCCTGGTTTTGCTGCCTAGAGAGCCCAACATAAGAATCATCTCCAGAACTCTTGCTCCCCCTAGTGGCAACCTCCAAGCCCTCATCTACCAATTTTATGTGCCTATTATAACAACAGTAGCAGTCAGATCCCCACCCCCACTCAGCCCCCAAAGGATTTAGGCTGTAGTAGATTGTTTGGGGGAAAAATGGAATATCCAAGTAGGCCAAATATGGGTAACGTTCTGGGTAACGTTCTAATTACAAGAAGAAAGTATAACCAAACAGTTAAATTTTCTGGCAGTCCCAAAAGTATCATAGGACTGGGGTGGTGTGGAGGGAGTCCTGAATCAAGAGCAAGAAAGCCAATTTCATATCCTAACTCTACCTCCAAATAACTGTGTTCTCTTAAGGTAAAGAGCTCAGTTTTATGAACATAATTTACAAATACACATAGCAGGTGACCAGTTTAGGTTTTATCCCATGTAAATTTTGTCTCAGGACAATAGTTAAGACTTTGTGAAGGCAAATACCAGAACTTCTTTATCTTTGTATACACAGTTTGTAGAACAAAAGCATTTATGGATGCTAAATCTCATGTCTATATTCCTTCCTTTCCATTTTCAGTATTCCTATCCCAATTTAAATCCTTGTGGTTTTGTTCCTGGTGTGATGGGTCCCTCCCTTTTCTTCACCAACTCCGCAGGAATTCTTTTTCAGGCTTCATGTTGGGACAGAAAGCATCACAGCTTAGTAATGCCAGTGCCTGGAGGAACTGATGTGGTTACAAAAGCTAACCCATTCCAAAAACAAAACAAAGATGTATGGTCAGGCCAGTGAGGGTGGGGCATTCCCTTTGCATGAGATCAGACAGGTGTACTATTTCTGTGCAAAAGACAAATCTGAATATAGACGTCTAGTAAACTTGGAGAGGTTGCCCAACTTCGGGTGTCCTTCCCACTTCTCATAATCTCCTCATTCACCTCCCCTCTTACGTTTAATTCACCGTCCACATTATCCAGCATTACTAACAAGAGGCATTAGAAATACCAAAGAATGACCTGGAAGTTCCCTGTGTAGCTTATTTTAATAATTTCATCTGCTCAGTTGGAAAACAGATTTCAATTGGATTTTAGTTGATAAACTGAAATGTAAGAAGTGAAGATATTTGACAGTGACTGTTATTCAAATCATAGCAAGACCAGAATAAAATTCAGAAAAAAAATTGTCTTTGAGCCTCCTGTTCTGAGTATTCAATTCATAAACACTTTCTGTGGAGAAAAGAGAAATGCTGCCAGTTGTTGAGAGGCAGCTATCCTAATGGATTTGGGGATTTAGCAAATTTTAATTCCTGCCTGTTCATCAGGATGAAATTGAATGGTGATCTATAAAGTTCAGTCATCCTGAGTCCTGGTGCTGGTCCCTGTTTCAGTTGTTTAAACAGAGTCCTGAATATACTCTTAGGATCCTTCCTGCTTCCCCAGTATCAAATGCCCAAAAAGGCGTCGGTGGACTTGACCAGGTCTACGTTTCTTTTCTGTTGCTCCAGGATTCTTCTACAGCCAGATGATTCCTTACAGATCTTGGCACCAGTGGAAGCTGATGTGGGTTTCTATACTTGCAATGCCTCCAATGCCTTGGGATATGACTCTGTCTCCATTGCCGTCACGTTAGCAGGTAACCTAAAAAACCCGTTTGGTTCTATTCCAAAACCTTCACTGAGTGAGTATATATAATATGTCAAGCAGGCCCAGGTACACGGAGATAAATGTTACAAATTTGACCAGCAGGGAGTTTATAATCTATAACATGATGGAATTGAAGTTCGCTTATGAGGTAGAATGAAGTTAGTGCTATAACTGTTAATGAAAGAACATGCGAGTAAATTTTATTCCAGCTGGGAGGTCTTACACTTGGGGCAAACAGAATTTTGCTAAGCAAAAATGGGGGAAACATTCTGGGCAGAAAAGAACATGAGAACAGGTGAGGTGTGAATTGTGAGCTATGATTATTGAATGCTCTTTGGGTACCCTGTCATTTCTTCTTGTCCATATGTTGCAAAAGACTTTGAGACCTAGGGCTGGGGATTTAGCTCAGCGGTTAGAGCGCCTGCCTAGCAAACACAAGGCCCTGAGTTCAATCCCCAGCACCAAAAAAAATAAAAAAGACTTTGGGACCTACAGGTAATGGGAATTCTATGTTTATGCCTTGGAGCAGAAGTGCTCCCCAGAACTTCTCTCTGATTCTTCTTTGCTTCAATCACAGGCTCTCATGCTCCTACCGACACTTTGCCTATATTTAAAGAGGTCAACACAACACTCTACAAAGGATGACTTAAGAGTATAACCACTCAGAGTACAATGTCTCCCAAGATTGTGGCCTTGTAGTAATGTACTTTTATAAAACCTCTTTTCATAGGACAGATCCATGCCTTTGAAACTAAAAGAGACCATAGATCTCAGCAGGATCAGTGTCCTCATTTCACAAAGGTGAGGCAACCTGAGGTCACACAGCTGTCCAGTGACTAGTAGGGACAAGAAGGGAACTGAGGTCAGCTAGTGTCCAGCTCTCTGCCTCACTGATCCTACCAGAATAGGATCCTTTTTCTCGGATCTAGGCCATACAGTCTTTGTGGTGGATTGCATGCGTTTGTATTTATTCTTTTCAATTGCTTCTCTCCTCAGATGATTCAGTAGATGCTAGAAAACCCAACATTACCCCCCACTGACCTCATCCGTCCATGCTGGGATTATGTTGTCACACTGTACTCCAGTAACACATGCTACTCCCTTGCATATCTCTTCAGCAACAGTATTTCTGCCCCCGTGACCCGAGGCTGATCTGGGAAGGGACCTTTAGCAGGCAGCTTTGTAGGGAAGATGAAAGTAAACAAAGAAGAAGGCAATCTAAGGGGCCCTGGGCTAGATTAAAGACTGATATTATTAATGCCTGTTTTTCAGTGGATAAGACATTTGCTTTCCTCCTAATGTATTCCAGTTGCAATCTTTATTCTCTGCTTTATACGGAGTCCAGATGCTCAACACCAGTCTTATTAAATCTCTTCCAGCGTCCAGACTGCAACCTGCCTTAGCAAGGGCACTGCTGACATCCTTCCAGTTGCCAGCAAATAGTGGCTCTTGCAGGATTAACTCTTTTGTTTGTATTTATCAGCTATGGCTCAGCTCTTTCACAGACTAAATAGCCTTTGTTCACCCGACTTTAATACGATTAATGGAAACCTGTCTGGAATGAAGCAAGGCAATTATAACATCAGGCTTGTCTTCAACTCTTTGAAGAGGAGCTATTGGAAGCTTCGAACAGGTTTAAAGCCAGGAAGGAGGAATAGAGCAGGGAGAGGAACTAGGGGAGGAAGGGCTAACCAACAAAGGCTGATCACAAGCAGCACACCCAGGGCTTAGGGAGCAAGTCACTATACTTCAGCTGCTGGGGTTTGTTTGGGTCTGCGGGTGAATCTGTCATGCAGCCCCCTAAAAGTAAACATGCAAAGGGTGTATGTTGCCTTAAGAATGTATTTGTATCTTTCTCTGGAATTATCATCCACAACTGGGTGATGTCTGTTCTCACAGAACTAGGTGGCTCACCACTTACCTTTTAGAGTGTACCTTTTGCCAAGTATTAAGAGACGTATGGTGATAAAACCAACATATTCTGCTCTATGTTGTTCAGATATTTGAAGGCAATAGATGGATATTTGACTACCTAGAATTGAGAAATAGCTACAGTTTACTCCAAGTTTATGCACCAATCCTGCTCAGCAGTATATATAGTTTAAATTGAGGAGAATGGGTGTTGAACATTTAAAAACTTGATTACCAGTTTTATTGATCATTAGCTATATGATCTTGAACAAAGTATATAACCTCATTAAGTCTCAGGTCTCAACTATAAAAATGAAATTAGTACTATTTTACAGGGTGTTGTAAAGAAGTTTGTAGATAGGAAAAAACTCTCGGCCCAGTGCCAAGCACCTCATTCATACTCAGTGAATATTAGCTTAATTTTCTTTCTCTAGATCTTCTATACTGAAACACGTCCTGAAAACAATTCTGAGATGTTAAAAATATTAGTCCATGTATTAGTCAGCTTTTCATCAGTGTGACCAAATGTCGGAGCAAAACAATTTAAAGGAGGAAAGGTTTATTTCATATTATGGTTTCAGAGGTTTCAGTCCATGGTCAGCAGACTCCATTGCTGTGGGCCTGAGATGGGGCAGAACATCATGGTGGAAGGGCAAGGCAGAGGAAGCTGTTTACCTCATGGCAAGCCATGAAACAGAGAGAAAGAGCCCCTAGAGAGGAAGGAGCTGTCTTCAGGGAAGCACCCCCATAATTCACTCCCTTCTAGTAGGTCCCACTTCCTATTTCTGTCACCTCCCCATAATGCCATCATGGATGAAGTCAGAGCCTTCACAATCGAATCACTTCTCAAAAACCCACCATCAACCAAGCCTTCAACACAGTGAGTTTTGAGGGGAACATATATCCAAACCATGACAGTCCAACTTTGCTTCCATATATTTTTCGGTCAAAATATTAATACTCATATTTTTTCAAGTATGGACTTAGTTCATTTGCAGTCAAATTCTCATGATAAATCTCAGTGCTGCAATGTTTTTAAAGAAGTTACATTTTTGCCTAGACTTAAGTATAAACATAGGCCAAAAAAGAAAAATTTTTGTCTCAATCAAGTGTCTTCATGGTTTATAAGGAAACGGTGGGCTTCAGTCTTGCCATTGTGCCTGACTTGACCAGATGCAGAGAAATTTGTCTGTGACAGTTCACAAGAACGGGTATACTATGGCCATTAGGCCTGTAGGCTCTGGAGCTTCTGGGTCTAGTTTTGAATCACAGTTCTGTCCCTTCCTAAGCTGTGCAGCTAAGCAACTTCTTTAAACTTGCTGATTTAGTTTCTTCTTCTGAGTCGTGATGATAATGCCTGACACAAAGAGTTCTTGTGAAGAGGGAGTTGGTTCATTCATATAAAATGTTTATAATTGTGCCTGGCACATAGCAAGCACTCATTATTTGTTAGATGTTATTATTATCATAGTAGTAAGAATAATGCATAAAGCCAAAGTCAACTTACATTTTCATTAGGGGAGAATCCCTTTCAGAGGCCAGAAGGCTCACAAGCCCTTTTTGCAGCAGCTTTCTCTCCATGTCTCAGTGGCAGCTGGAGAAGCTGAATAAGCCATCTGGAAAGTGGTAGGAGCACCTGGGTCAGAGCAAGAGGGACGCCTGTGATGAGAGGTACTTCGCACAGGCCATGGAGAGAGGGGCCCGAGGAACCCTCACTGTCCTATGGCAAGACCTCTCCCATTGTGTTTGCCCCACCCCCCAGTTCGATGTGCCACAGCTTCCAGACTGTCAGACTCAATTTAGTTCCATTGCTTCTCTAGACAATTCTTCTTTAAGTGTGAAAATACCATTTAGTTTCAGGCATACTAATTCCACCAAACCTTCCTTGCTCTGCCCTGATTGGGCCTACAAAATATTATCTCTAGTGACTTTTTCTTCCCTCCAGATTTATCCATCCTTATTCATTTTATCTTTATCTTGTAAATCTCAGAGATTTGAGAGTCCCTTGCAGTTGTCCCAGCATGGAGATGGCCCGTGTTTCCCTTTCTGCCTCTCTGGGACAGCCCAGGAAACTCACAGCCTTGTAGACGCAATGACACACACTTCCACTCTCTTAAGTTTACTTAACTGTGCTCGCTTTAGCAGCACGTATACTAAGTTTACTTAACTGCTCAGAGTATAGATGAGGGTAGTTTACAGTGGAAGGGAGGACTGACAGGAGGAATTTTAAGAATGTCACCAAAATATCACAGGCCTAACATTTTTTAGTACTGATTAGTTTGTACACAGGTATAACTAGGACTGGATAAAGACTTTTTGATGTGTGCAAAGATAAGAACAGAGATTGGAGCACCACCTTGGCCACAGGTTCAGCTCCCAGCCAACTTCCAAATACAAATTACATAGGCAGAATGTTGTAGGAAAGCAGTAGTTCCCAGGTAAATCTCTTCAGTCTAGATCAGTGGCATTTAGCTCCACTTAGCAGTGCAGACGAGGGCCTCCCGGGTGTAGACCACTGATGAGGTCATAGCCAAAAGGGAAACGGTTTTGGTTGTCACTGATTTTACAAGATCACAAAAAGGATACTATAAGGCCTGCCTGACATCATCAGTGAAAGACTAGAAGATGAGGGCTGAGGGATGACATCTTTCATTGAAAGGAGAGAACACAGATGAGCTCATGGAATTTTTCACAGGAAGGGAGAGACCCAAAATATTTCCCTTTCCTGATATTTTTCTGTCCTTTTTTGTGAGTTGAATACGTACATATTGTGTCTAATAAAGAGATTAGAGAAGCCTCACTGGGAAAATAACAATAAAAGGTAGTTGTTTTTATAAATTCTTCTTTCTCTGCCCCTCCTCATCACGATTTAGGAGCTACAATAAAAGATGAGTAATTGTAACATAAGTAAAAGATTTTTGTAACATAAGTCATTTCAAAGTAGCATTTCTGAATTTTTCAACTCCCAGCTCTGTATCGAGATCGGGGTGCCATTCATAGTGAGTTATCCCGAGGAGGCCTCGCCACCAGGGGCAAAGGCTGAAAAGAATATTAGCTGCAGCGCACTAGATCAAAAGGAGAGGGGGACGGGTTTGACTGTGTTCCCCGTAATACAGCCGTGTGGTAACAGCTACTACTGGAGCGGCTTTGCGGGGACCTCGTTACTTGACAGAATCCTGAGTTCTCAGAGCCCTTGCTTTCCTCAAGTACAGAAGTGAAGAATGCCCATCGGAGACCCCGAGGTTTCATAGAATTTACATGAAATAGGTAAGAGCACAGCAGGAAAATCAAACTGACTCAGCTTCCCTGTAGACTACGAGAAACAATCAAGGGAGTCCAAGGGCCTAAGCAGGGCAGTCTCGGTCACAAAAGAGTTCTACTTCTCTCCAGTGGGATGCAGGAAGGGTGTGTGGCTGGACAGCTAGTGGGATATACCACGTCCTGGCTAGTGGTCTCCAGGAGAGGCTGCAGCATCACATGGCCATACCAAGTCTGATTGGTGTCCCTTGTCTAGAGCTCTGCAGGGGAACATGCAAAGGACGTCATGACAGAAACACTTGCTGCCTTATTCTCCTGAGGCATTATTGACTTCAATTGAATAATAAGGAGAGATGATGGCAGTAACCTAGTAACCTGACACACTGGTATTGGCGAAAACTATCTTAGTACCCAACAAGGATAATAATGCAGTCAAGGGTAGGAGAGAGAAGCCATGAAGCCTGAGAATGTTCTGGAAGGTTCCTAATTTCCTTAGGTCCCAGGGGCCCTGTAATATCTGTACCAAAGATATGTTAACTAAATGGAATTTCAAGGGCTTCAAAGCTCCAGTCCCTCCTCATTTTTTGTACAGAATAACTAGTAGTCACAATGTTGACTCTGAGTGACCAATAAAAGGATAAATCCTATTGAAACTACTTCAACTTTATTGAGATGTAATTTACTTACTTAATCACCTATTGTGAGTGTGCAATTCAGAGATTTATTTAGCAAATTTCCATAGTTTTGTAACCATTATTGCAATCTAAAGTACTTTTTAAATTTTTTAACTGCTTGACCAAGATATAATTCATATGCCATGTAACATCCACTTATGCAATTCAGTGGATTTAGTGTGTTCAGAATTGTATGTCTAGCACCACACCCAATTTCAGAACACATTCTCATTATTGCAAAAATCAGCTCCACATCTCTTAACCACTGCTCCAGACAATTCATATAAATTGAATCATACAGTATATGGTCCTTCAATACTGACTTTTTTCACTTAGAATAATAATGTTTCGAGACTCATCCATGTTGTAGCTATATTCTTTTTATAGCTAAATGATCCATTTTTATAGAATATTGTTCCTTTTTATGGTAAAATAATAGTCTGTTGCACAAATAAAAAGTCTTATTCATCCATTCCTCGGGTAATAGATATTTGGGTTTCTGCTTTTTTACTATTATGAATAATGCTGCTATAAAGACTGAAGTACAAGTTTTTATGTGGGTATATGTTTTATTTCTCTTGGAAATATATATCCAAGAGTGGAATTGCTCAATTATGTGGTACATTTATGTTTTAACTTTTTAAGAAACTGCCATCTATGCTCCAAAGTGGCTGCACCGTTTTACCTTTCCACCTGAATTGAGAGATCCTCACAACACTTGTTTTTGTCTATCATTTTCATTAGAGGTATCTTCATGAGTACGAAGTAGTATTTCACTGTGATGTACATTTACATTTCCACAGTGACAAGTGTTCTTGTGTATCTTCATGTGCTTATTGGTCCTTTGTGCATCTTCTTTCCCACAGTGATGAGTTTGGTAATGTAGACAGTGTATGGTCTGTGTACTATTTCCGTTGTTTCCATAACAAACTGTCACATGCAGAAGAGTGGTATTGGCTAAAATCAAGATGTCGATGGGATGTATTTCTTCCTGAAGATTTTAGGGGATAATCTTTTTCCCGCTCTTTCAAGTTGTTGGCAAAATTTAGTTCCCTATGACCTAGGACTGCAATTCCCGTTTTCTTGCTGGCTATAAGATGAGTGCCATTTGCAGCTTCCAGAAGCCCCTGTAATCTTTGGTTTTAGCTCCTCTCTCTTCAAAGCCCACAGTGATAGACTGAGTCCTCCTCATGTTGCCTCAGCTAACTCATTCTAGTGCCCCCTTTTTTGACTGTAGGAGCTCACGTATTTAGACTGGGCTCACCTAATTAGACTGAGCTCACCTAGATAACCTGTGACGGTGGAACCTTTTAGCGCTTTCAAAGACACAGAGAGCCTGCTGTGGCACGCCTGCCACAGGCTCGCCACCAGGGACCTGGGCTAACTCCCTACTCTGATCAGCGCCTTACCTTCAGGAGATTGCCATCCAGAAGATTACAGCAGAAGTAGCATGTATCCAAGAGAAACACTCACTAACTTTTTAAACTACAAATTTGCATTTATTCATACAGTAAAATAGATGATTTTAAATTTACTTTTAGTTATAATCGGAAAATTATTTTTAAAAAGAAATATGACAATATTTACCAGAGTTCACAGTATCTCTTATAGACAATACACTATCAAATATTACATACCCTTACAAAACACGTGTGAGAACAGACAACTTAAATGTTATAGCTTAACAAAAGTCACCTACAAACTTGCAGCTTCTCAAGACACTGAACCTAAGCATCTGAAATATGGAACAATATTTAAGAAAAGAGTTTGCTTGTATCGTTCAGATCTGCCATAACCTCCCAAAAGGTGAGCCAATCTGTGACCTTAATTCCCTCGTGCCGTGTCACAGACTCCGGGGATTAGAAGGACCATGTGCAGGGTCCTTGTTCTGTCCGTGCCACCCTGTCTGAAGGATGCAGCTCACCTTTGTTTCACTGCTGCCAAAGACAAAAAGGCAAAATCAATGTTGCTAGACCTTCCAACTTTTCCAGAGGAGCCAAACCAAAACATATTTTTTAAACAACACACACTTTTTTAAAAAATCTGCCCATTTTTAACTAAACCCAACCAATTCAAATTTCTAAAAATTCTCTTTGGACTAACATGTTTGTCCTCTGAACCAGTGTGGAGGTTACCAGGAGCCGCGAGCTAAATCTTCCGTTTTCCATAGCCACTTGGGTACCATGTTTCATTACCCAAGGATAGAGTATTATGAAAGTATGGTCTCAGTTTATTTGATTAGAGTCTACCAACTAAAACCATGCAATGATTTGAATGGGAGAGAAACATTTGTTCTTTACTATTACTAAAAAAGAAAGTTTACTCTAATAATAGAATAGATTAGATTCTAGGGAAAGTATTTGCCTCATTACCAAATTTAGGAGCAAATTCAGAACTATAAACCTGTTTCCTGATTGTAAACAGAGAAGATTTAAATAAATGCATCCTTGGTCTCTTTTAGATTTAAAAGTTCTCTGAATCTTTTGCATATAAATAAAGTACAGCAATGCGCACCTACCATTACCAGCTATGAACTCCCCTTACCTGAAATCCTAACATTGAAAATTGATTCCATTTATATTTAGGGAATAGGAGACTAGATGGCAAAGAAGTAGGTCTTAGAAAAATAACAGATGAGAGGGAACATTCTCTAAGGACACAAGATAAATAGATTTGCATGAAAGCCCAAATGCAGACTTGGGAGGTAGGAAATGAAGATGAAGGAGATGCTCTACAAAAGACAGCAAGAATTCTTGAGCTATGAAATGTGAACAGCATATTGAAGGAGACTCAGATTAAGAAAAAATTCATGCATTTTAATATGAATATTATCTGTGACAAGCAATTCCTGTTGAGATTTCCAGGTAGCAAGATTCTGAAAAGCTTCTGGCCTGCAAAGAGTAACTGGACATCAATAGGCAGTACCCATTATGAGTTACGTCAGATGTGAAAGCTATTTCTACTTAGAGGGGCTTTTGTGGGTTCACGCTGATCTTGGCCTCTTCGATTTAACTTATGAGCCTTAAATTCTTCAACTGAGAATTCTCATTCCAGGATGTGCTCAGATTTAACTGCGGCGTCCCTTGTGAGGAACCTGTGATGGCAGCAGTACGAGCAAAGGCTGGCATCTTTTAGATAACACCTTGACATACTCATTACAAGGCATTGTCTTTTGACTAAATTGAACATAATTTGATTAATTTTAGGTATTAAAGGTATGTGAGATTTATAACATTTCATACATTATACTTTGCAGGATATTCAGTTATTTTAAGTACAGCTACCACCATCTTCTTTACCTTTTTCTTGAATTGAAATTTGGGTCTGCTGTGGACATTACAACTGTCTTCTTGAGCAGGGCCAGGAGCATCGCCCGAGAGTCATCTGACCTCTGTGGTTTCATAGCTTCTCTGGGAATGAGGGTTCCTCGGATTCTCCACCCAGGACAGCTGATGGGACCTCCAAGCTCTTTCCATCAGTCCAGATAGTGATACCAGTTAGAGAGAACTCATTGGATTTAAATTACTTTTCTTCTAATTATACTGACACTTTCAGAATTCTTCAAAATATAAGCAGTTAACTTCCTTCTCAACAGATGTGTTCCCTCTCCTCTTACCTTTCTTCTTCCTGTTTTTGTTAACCCTTTCATTTCCATTTTATTTTTTTTATTTTACCAGAAGTTCCCAGCACTGCTTCTGATATTGTTTTCTCACTGTGTTATAGCAGACATAAGCTGATAAACGCTGCTGTTTATTCAGACCTCACCCTGTGTTAAGGCATTATTCTAATAGCTTTATGTGCATTATTCTACTTATTTCTTTCAGCAGCAAAGACATAGAAAACTAAAGTATGAGATTAACATCCCTGAGGTCACTTAGCTATGTAATGATGAAGTCCTGACCCCTGACGTATAGGTCACTTCTCATGCTCGTGTCCACTGCAGGTGCCACTAGTTCACTGTGCATTTTTGCTGCTCAGTCCTGATGCCAGTAGCCCAAAATCCATATCTGAACGGTGCCCTAGGAGAACGCTGCCAATCACTAGATTTGACTTCGAGAGCTCAAACTGACTTGCCTGACATGTCCTTTCTGGAGCTCTCGAGAAGTCTCCAACCTGCCTCCTGCAGTTCTTGTTTCTACCATTGTTTGTTTTTCTTATATTGCTTCTCTCCTGGGGAATGGATGCGCACACACACACACACACACACACACACACACACACACACACTGTCTAGCCTAGGCTGCCTGCCGCGAGCAGGGAGAATCTAAAGTCTTTGAAGGGTAATTCATTTTTGATAGTGGTAGGAGAAAATCAATTTCAAATGACATTTGTGACCCATAATTTTAGAATAATCAAAAGGAGATCCATTTGATTTATTCAGTGAATCAACATATATTAGCACTGGCTAATTGCTGTAACAAATCTATAAATATAGGAAAGCTAAAATACGATGGTTTATTTCTTGCTTACTGTTTTAGTTACTTTTCTCTCGTTGGGACAGAATACCCGACCCCCAAAGTTAGGGGAAGAAAGGTTTATTAGCTCACAGTCTGCAGAGGTTTCAGTCTATAGTCCGCTGGGTCCGAGGCAGGGCGGCATGGCAGAGGCAGGGCGGACCGGCATGGCAGACCGGCAGCCCACCGGCAGCAAAGTAAAGTCAGGAAATGCAAGGAATGTATGCAAATAAGCAATGCAAACAAGCAGCTAGTTAGCTTCTTCCTGTATCTTTTATCTAGGCTACCTGCCCTTAGGGCGGGTAGCACTCCCACCCTTAATTTTAGTTTCACATCCTTGATCCCAGCAGAACTCTGCCAAACCGATCAGTGGATTAATTTAGTAACCTCACTCTAGATCCAGCTATCTCTTACCACATGAGGCTTTGAGGGGACATCCAGACACAAACCATAACACTCACATAAAAGTCTAAAACAGAGTTGCAGTTTGGGACGAGATGTGGCATACTCCACTTTTGTTCCTATCGCGTCTGTTAGAACCCAGTCTTGTGTCCATGCCTGACTGCAGAGAGGCTAAGAAATGAGCTAGCTATGTGCCCAGAAATAAGAGGAAAAGGGTTTGCTTCATAACAACTCAGTCTACCGTAAGTTCGAAAGTGGAAGACTTCCTAGTATTTCAAAGTTCCTGTTAGTGGAGGCCTGGCCCACCACTGTGAGAAAAAGTTAATGACAATGCTCTTTACTCTTGGCTTAACTCAAAAAAACAAACTTCCCAGCCCATCTTTCCTCTCAGTTACCTTTATACTGGATCCAGGAGATTTTTCAAGCACATCCATTCAGATTTTTTTCCCACTGAGTTTGGATTTTACCTGGTGTACAGGCCTGAGCAGCAGCCCAGCACACGCACACAAGTGTGTCTCTGGGCCTTTTCCCCAGGCCACTGCCCCTGCTACCTGCAGAGGGAGTGGGGCATGCCTCGTTTGCCCAGACACCTTCGTCTGACAGGGGTCACAGGATCATACTCCTTCTGGGTGGTTTTTACATCCACGGAAAGTGACATCAGGGTTTAGGTCCATCTCTGGTTTGCCCATTGACAAGGGCTGCCCTTGCACACCAGTGAGGCTCTGTGTCCCCTTGCACGTTACTTCTAGCAGGACTTCAATCCAGAGACTAAGGACAGTGATGCGGTCTGGAGGAACTGAGCAAAAATGATTAAATGCTTCCGTCTCTGTGCCTCACTCACTTAGAGGAGATAGACCTGACAAATTGAAGTGTTTGTCTTTATTTCTATCTTTCCTAAATTTATATAGATACAAAATGTGGCCTAATCTGCTTCTGTGCCTAGCTCTCATTCAACTACGATACAAATAATCTCAAAGATTAAATGAAAGAATAATAAGTAGCCCTATCAATTTCCATGAATTGTCACTAATATTATCTGTAGCCTGAAGTCCACTTGCTCAAACTAAATGGTTGCTTGCACACGCGCATGGCACAGCCAGCTTCTCACAGGGGGCTCTGTGATGGTAGCCACATGCACCCCTACATTGTTCCCTTTTGCCTATTCTGAAAGCTTTTTGATGCAGTGTGCCAGGTATATTTTTCAGTATTGTCTTATCAGAAGTTTATCGTTTGCTATTTCATTCCTTCTGTCTACATTTTTCTTCTTAGTCACCTTCTATGATTAAACTAGTATTCATCCAATGAATTCTATAAGTAAACCAGCACTAGTATTATCAGTAGGATTTTAATTGTACATAGAGACATAGGCCCCGAGTCACATGGCAGCCCTCAAAAGGCAGTACTCAGTTACCAGGTGGTCATCTGGATGACCTCACAAAGGGTTGTGTTGATATTTTTAGACGACCATGAAATTAAGAACCACAACTTCAAAACTAGTAATGTTTTGAAGACATTACTACTACTAGAAAACTAGTAATGTCTCCAAAGAAATTTCTTGCCAGGAAGCAGAAGAACCAATTTATGAAAACTAAAAACAATGTATCCAGTATTAAACTTGAGTGCATTTCAGAATCACCCAGGCGCTTGTTTAAAATAGAGGTTACAGCTACCACCCTGTGCCAGTTCATCTTAACTGTAAACTTGACTGGATTAAGAGGCCCCTGGAGAAATGACTGGCTCATGGGTGCGCTGTACTTGTTGGCGGATTAGCCCACCGATGTTCACAGCTGAATGTGCTGTGAGGAGCTGGGGCGCCCTTGCAGGCCGTGTCCCTCCCGGACACTCTCTCGCTGTGCTTAGCCTCCTGGACACCATGAAATGAACAACTTTGCTCCAGCATGCCCCTCTACCATGATGCTCCTGTCTTGGCACCACCCAACCAGAGGCTAAAACATTGGACATCCTGAGCACAATGAACTATTTATCCCTTTAAATTGCGTGGGTCAGGCATTTCGTCCCAGCAACAGGAAACCTGACTAATACGAACCTCCACACACGCCTGATATTCAGATTTAGTACATCTAGAGTGAAGCATATATATTTTTTTCTAATAGCTGTGAAGGGTCAATTGTTTGAGAAGCATTGTCTCCATTATAAATTTCTGTTGACTATAAGTACTTGGGTAACTTCATGCTTTGTCTTAACAGTGGTTATTGAAGGTCATTGGAACCTGTAAGGAGTAGCCTGTGCTAACAATGGCACCTCTACTGACAGGAAAAAGGGCCATTACTTTTCAGTAAAGTGCAACATAATTCATTAAGGGCTGAATTTAATTCAGTGACATTTGAATTTTATAGCTATACACTTGCAGCTATAAAAATCACTTTTATTATTAAATTCCTGTAGGAAAAATAACTCGGTAATTGTGAGGCTGAAACGGCGGTCCCTAACCTTATTTCCCCATTGGCGTGGCTGTTTTTCTGACATGGTGAAGCAGCCCCCGTGCTAGAAGAGGGCAGGTTATGTTTTTAACAAGGGCCCTGGGGGTTCGGAGGCAGCCAGGCTGCAGACAAGGATTGGGCTGCCTGGACAAGCCCTCTACTCTGGGTCAAAGGTCTCCAGTCTGATTCAGCCTTATTACTTCCCAGCTCTGTGGTGTTAGTCAAACCACGGAAACTTTCCGAACCTAAATTCTTTATCTGTTTAAAAGATGGTCATAATTTACCTGTCTGCCTTTCTTCAGGGTTGAAAAAAAACTTCAGATAATGTACGTAGTACACTATACACACGTTTTTTCATGTAATAGATATTTACTGAGGACTTACTATGTTCCAAGAGTAGGTAGCAAGAATAAAGAAAATAACAGGAGAGCTGTGATCCTTACTTTGTTGGAGAATATATGGTGAAGTGTGGTAGGGGGAGAGGGTACAGAGACCATATAAATAAATGAGATAAAATCTGATCAGGTAGTCTTATGAAAAAAAATTGTCAATGAGATACATAATACCTGGCAGGGAGTGACGAGGCGTGAGCTTTAGATGGTGTAGATAAGAAAGGTCTCACTAGGAGAAACTATTTGCAGAAACCAGAACGACCTGAGGATGACATGCATGTGGACATCTGTAGGTAGCAGATGTCCGAAGCAGGAACAGACAGGGCATGTATGCTGCTGGAGCGCAGGAAGGAGGGAGGACAGCGCCCTGGGCTGCAGTGTTTGATGGGAAGTGTGGCCTCAGGGAGAGGGGAGAGGCAAGCTGCTGGACTTGAATGTGTAGGGAAAGGCTGGTCATGAAAACCAGCCAGAAATTTTGTTCAGCTTCACTGAAAAGCACTAGAAAATTTAAGCAGAAAATCTATATGATCTAATTCATGTTTTAAGAAAATCACTCTGGCTGTTATAAGAGACTGTAATAAGGCAAGAGCAGAAGCAAGGAGACCAGTCAGGCTGTGCCATTGTCCAGCCGGAGCTGCGGGTGGCGTGGGAATAGAGTTCCAAGATGCTGGTTAGATTTAGGGTAGGGTGGGAGTTAGAGGTGAGCAGCTTTTTAAAGGTAAGAAAGTAAGGTAAGTATGAGGGTGTTAATGGTATGCCAGCCACCCTCCTGCTACCACCCTGCGTTTATTATGCAATCAGGTCAGGACTAAATACTTCATCTGCACATGAGGTCATATACAATATCTTTAATATTTCATTAATGGAATATAGGTGAAATAAGGGGAAGGACCCTAAACAGTCCACATCTTCACAGGTGAGATACTCAGGCACCCAGTCAAGTTTCTACTCTTAAACTTAATTCCAGTGAGCTTACTTACCTATGGCTGGAAAGAACTAAAACTGCAGAGGAAGAAAAAGAGTGACAGCTTAGATATGAGACTGTGAAGAATTGAAAAAAATGAATAGATAAGGGAGAAAACAAAACACATACAAAGCAGGTGAAAGACTCTGAAGAACATTTCCGAAATAATGTTTTTGTCACAGTTCATGAAGGCAGAGAAGAGTGGATGCCATTGCAGAATATCCTGCCTATAAAATGGCTGAAACAAAATTAAATCCACTTGACTTACAAAAGTTTAAGTTTTAGGTATATGACAGTGATCTCATGTGGACCCTTATTTCCCCAAGGTGCTCGATAAATGAATCTCTTCATTGTATTTTATGATCATATTTATGAAGTGCTGTATTTTTCCCCAGCTGATAAAAGCCTACTAAAACATAAGGTACAGAGAACTTCCACTTCCAGGAAGACAGTATAGAAGGCATATTCTTTTCCCTATTCTTCCTGCTAAGGGCAATTAAAAACCTTATGTATGACATACTCATAAACTTAAAAAGTGGAAAGAAGAAAGCACATTGGTTAGAGATCTTGGAAACTGAGGAACAGTTCACATAATTTACAAAACTGTGAATTTGTTGCATTCTCTCTTTATAAATCCCAAACTTGAAGAAGCCAGCAAGCCAGCTACCAGGAAATGGCAATGAGTACTTTTTTTTAAAAGCCAGGGGATAGGGGCTGGGGATTTAGCCCAGTGGTTAGAGTGCTTACCTTGCAAGCACAATGCCCTGAGTTCGATCCCCAGCACCAAACCGCCCCCCTCAAAAAAAAAAACCTGTGTTAAAGCCCCTGTTCTCACTAGCCAGAGGATCAGAACAGGGGCAGTATAAAGACACAAAATATTTAGAAAACACTGCTCTTCCTGGCCAAACATCACAGAAAACACTATAAGCCACCACCACGCACCAGAAAAAGCTGACTAGGGAGCCCAGACTTTACCCTAGAAGGACTAAAATGAAGAGCTCCCCACATCCCCACTTCCCCATGGAGACGGTATCAGAGAAGTTGAGGATGTTCATTCCCAGCAGGGCATAACATGGACAGCACATGGGCGCCTGGAGCTCCACCTTCACCCTCCCCTCCCCCCACCCCCTCCCCGCACACTGGTGAAGGCCCACTGGAGAGTCAGAGCTTTTACTACCTTTCCACAGCGGTCAGGCTCCTCCTGTGATGGGTCAGTGAAGACAAGTGGGGAGCCAGAGTTCTCACCCTGGGCCAGCAGTAATAAGGGGCCCTGCTTGGGAAACGAAGCCACGTGGGGAGCCTGGACTTCTACCTGCCCTGAGTCATAGCAGGGTAGCACCTCCCTGCTGCCGTGCCTGTGTGGTTTCAGGGAAAGCCAGCTAAAACAGAAGGTTTAAATAAGATTCAGGGTCTTGTAACACAAAAACATCCACATTGCAACTGAAATTCATTCCTCATTGAAGAATACACTTTTACCGCCCTTATTCAAGGCAGTGTTGTTGGGGATTTAGCTCAGTGGTAGAGCATTTGCTAGCAAGCGCAAGGCCCTGAGTTCAATCCCCAACACCACCCCGCCAAAAAAAACCAAAGTAGTGTAGATCTATCTAGTATAGTATTGTAGGAAAAGAAATTAAGAAGCATAGAGAGTAACAGAGGTTAGAAAAGAATAATGAAACTTGTCCCTATTAATATTTGCAGGTGAAATGAATGTATAGAAGAAAGAAGTACTAGAACTAATTTAACAAAGTAACAGACTATTAAAAGTAAGGCAACTAAATCTATAATCCTGTATACCAACAGCAAACAATGAAATTAATGATACAATGTCATTTACTACCTCTCAAAAGAAGTAATTAGATATAAGTCTAATAAAACATAATGAGGCTGGCACATGAGTATCCTGGAAACTACAAAATACTGATTTAAAAAACTAAAGTTCTAAATTAAAGAAAATAGACATGCAGTGTTCCATGGATTGAAATATTCAACAAAGATGCCAAGTTTTTCCTGATTGATATAGAGGGTTAATGTCATTCCCATCAAAATCCCAGCAAGATTTTATAGACATAGACAAGGTTATTCTAAAATGTATATAAAAGGCAAAAAATTAGAATAGCAAAGAATACAATGGGAGGAATCAGTCTCTGATTTTAAAATTAATTGTATAGCTACAATAATTAAGATTTGTGGCATTAGTGGAACCAGAGCCACATAGATAAGTAGAGTGAACTAGACAACCCAGAAATAAACCTACACAAATATGCCCAATTAATTTTGACAAAGGTGCAAAAGCAATCCAATATAGGAAAGATAGCCTGTTGAACAGATTGTATCAGAACAATCAGACATTCATAAACAACAAGTGAACTGTCACCTACATCTCATACCTTCTACCAAAACAGACCCAAAATGTGTCACTGACTTAAGTGTAAAATGTAAAAACATTAAATTCGTAGGGAAAAAAACCTTCAGTATGTAGAATGAGATAAATCGTTCTTAGGCTTGCTAGCAAAAGCATAATCTGTGAAAAGAAACATTGATAAATTGGATTTTATCAAAGATAAAACCTTAAGTCCACGAGAGACTGTGTCAAGGAAGATGAACAGCTACAGATTGAGAAGAAACATTTATAAACCACATAGCTGACAAAGATCTAGCAGCTATATAGAAACTTCAAAATTCAACAGTAAATAAAAGGTAATTAGAGAAAGCTCAAATCACACAAATAGACATTTAATCAAAGCGGATATACATATGGCAAATAAGCTCATAAGAGATATTCGGCTGTTATGATATAGATCTAGAATGTTCCCGAAACTTCCGTGATGAGAGCAGGGCCGTTGGAGGGGGGCTGGATCGCGGGGGTGCCGTGCTCACTGGTGGCTCCTCTCCTGGTGAGTTCGCCTGCTGAATGTGCAGTTCAGAAGCGGGGCTGGCTGGAGAGTGGTCCGGAAGGGCGTATCTCCCTCCCCAGGTCCTCCCTCCCTTCTGCTACCATGAGCAGCTTTCCTCCTCCCAGTCCCCCAGCCCTGCAGTCTGCCCTCCCATGTCTGCCTCGAAGCTAGCCAGCTAGCGACTGTACCCAGGAGCCAAAACAAACCTTCCTCCTTTAAACTTTGGGTGTCAGTTATTGGGTCTCAGTGACAAAGAAAGTGACTAAGATAAAGCCACTAGGGGAATGACATAGCACTGGCAAAATCAGTGAAATAAAGACTACTGACAACACCGAATGCTAGCCCAGCAGCAGAGAAACTAGGTAACTGACACATTGTCTACGGCCATATGAGATGGTAGAGCCACTCTGAAAAATAATCCAGTGGCTTCTATAAAAATAACTAAACATGTAAATGCCGTATGACCGAGAAGTTGTGTTCCTGGGCATTCACCCCAGAGAAATGAAGACTTATGTTCCTGCTGCAACTTGAACCAGAATGTTCACAGCAGCTTTATTTAAAATCACTGTCTTGAAACAACCCAAATGTTCTTCAGCAAGTAAACAGCTAAACAAAGTGTAGTGCAACCATACCGTGGAATACTACTCAGCAGTAAAAAGGAACAAACTACTGAGCCATGATACCGTGTAAGACCTGGAAGAATCTCCAGAGAATTATTCTCAATGAAAAAAAATAAAAAACCAAAGATGACATACTGTATAATCCCACTTATATAACACTCTCGAAATGACAAAACTGTAGAAGTGCCGCCCATGTTAATGGTTGCTGAAGAATCAAGGAGGGATGGGGGACATTACACGGCATCCTTGTAGGGACCCACATGTTCTGTAGTTTAGCCTTGTCACTGTTAATATTGAGACCATGGAAATTGCACTCTCTAGTTCTTATTACAGAAAACGAGGTGAGGGTACACAGAATTGTTGCGTATTATTTCTTATAGCTGCATGTTGAATCTACAGTTATCTCAAAAAGTTTTAAAATTAGTTCTTAGAAATGTAACTTATAAAGGCACTTGCTAATTTAATGATCCAAGTGCATAAATCATCCCAACCTGTATACCATGCTCTATCTTCGGACACTTCAGTCCTTATTCCTCTTCTGACAGCTCTGTAGAAGGCAGACAACCGGGTGGCTGGATGACTCCCACTGTGCAGTTACATGTTTTCAAGGGAGAACATGGTGCGTGGAAAAGGCCTGGGAAGGCCCGTGTTCGCTGCGAGTCATCCTGTGTTTCGAGCCCGCGCCAGCAGCTGGTAACGTCTCGCGTTCTTTCTCACTTCAGGGAAGCCGCTAGTGAAAGCGTCACGGGTCACTGTGATCAACACGGAGAAGGCTGCGGTCGCTGTGGACGTAGGAGGCACCATCAAAACAGTGCGGGGAGCGAATGTGACCATTAACTGCCAAGTTGCAGGTGAGAAATTCACCAGAGTATTTGTTTATTCAAATACTAATGGAGCCTGGTGCCAGGTTGAGGCGTGCAAAGACAAGTTAGGCACTAGGTCTGCTCTTAGGGACTAAGACTCATAGGAAAACTGAAGCATAAACCTCAGTCATTCAGGAATCACATAGTGCCTCTTACGACCCTCTGTCTGCTCTTACCCATCTCTGCCATAGCTCTGGGCACGGGTCTAGTGACTGACTGGGTAAAATTCTGTGAGCTTCAATAACGCTGCCAGCAACTAGCAATACGCTCACTCGAGAAGAAGCCACCGAGCCCTGGAGATGGCCAGGGAAGTGACGTGCCTGAAGAAAGATTTTGTGTCCAGCTCTGATTGAGTCACTTTCCTCACTGCTGAAACACAGTACTCAACACCCATGACTTAAAGGAGGAGGGGTTTATTTCGGCTGGCAGTTATAGTCTGCAGTTAGCTGGCTCCGAGGTAGCAACAGGACGGCAGAGGGCCGTGGTGGAGGAACAGGTGCTCAGCCTATGGCAGCCCGGAAGCAGAGAAAGGAGGAGCCAGGCAGGGACCAGACAGCCGGGTCGCACCTCCTAACAGCACAGCCAGCTACTGACTCACCTGTGATCGAATCCACTGATGGAAACAGGGTCCCTGCGATCTAATCACCTTCCACATGCCTGAGAACTTCAGGGGACATTTTAGATTTAAACCATAACAAGTTCATTTGCGTTATTTGTTGGCAATTTTTTATCGACTATCAGATGCAGGTTAGACCAGATGTCTCCTAAGCTGGGGAGATACAGATCAACAAGATAAAGCTTTCAGGAAACTCACCATCTGAGTAGGAGAGAAGTTATGAAATACATAGTTATACTACAATGTGATATATAGATACAGTTGATTGTTTCTTATTATATAATATCAGAGTATTGCAGAATTCTTAGAAAAAATAATGAAGAGGTCCAAAAGGAAATAAAATAACTTGTTCAAATTCTTACTATCAAAAGTCAATCAGTAGACACTGTAGCATATTCCCTTAATCATGACATTCTAACTTGCTACTTTTTCACTCAATAAGTATCTGTCTCTGTCATGAGCCTAAGTTTAAGGGCTATGTCAGAGTCTATATTTTAAGAAGAATATGTGATTTGCCTGGACATTTGTTCTTGCATGTTTGAGTTATCAGCATTACACAACTTTTTGTACACATGTGCTCTCAACTTGTAAAATACAGCCTCAGAAATTCTTTCCAACCCTTAGGTATAAAAAGCACTAAAAGCTGCTTCTTGAAAAGTGATCCAATCACTGTACCACTCTTGTATTTGTTCTCTGTTTGGCAAGAGTTCAGAACCCAAGTAGAAGATAAGAAATCAAAGGAGGAGGAAATGTTTCAGTCAGTGAGAACAGGATAGGCAAAGGGCCTGAGGCAGAAAGAGTGCGCTACATTTCAAGAAGTAAAATGTGGCTGCTGTGTATAATATGACCTGTAGTCTAGAAGGTAGAGAAGAAAGTGTTATGTGAGGCTGGGAAGTGGGGGTGGGGCAGGAGCTAGATCTTATATGCTTTTGTAGTTCTATATACAGTTTAGGTTTTTATCCTGGAAGCAAGGGATGCTTTTGTTTTTGTTTTTTAATTTTATTTTAATGGTACATTTTAGGTGTACGTACTGGTAACATTTATCGTAGGGGATTTGTACCTGTACATGATGTATCTCACTGCTTCTTTTCTGTTCCCCTCCCCTCCCTTCACCCCTCCTCCCTCCTTATTTATAAAAGCTTTATTTCCATTTTTTCCTTCTATTTCTTATTTCTCTTGTCCCTCTGTTCCTTTCCTTCTCCCCCTCCCTTGTTCCCTTTCCCATTTGAACACTTTCTTCCCTTTCCCAATACAATACATTTTAGTCTTTATTTACACTTTCAGTTTCTCACACCAGAGAAACAATGTGGTATTTAAACATGTGTCTGATTTATTTCACTTGAGAGTATGGTCTCAAGATGCATCCATTTACCTAGGAATATCTCAAGCTTATCATTCTTTATGGCAGAGTAGTACTCCATTATATTAAAAAAAAACCCACATTTTCTTTATCTAGTCCACAGTTGATGGGCATTTGTGCTGTTTCCAAGATTTAGCTATTACAAACTGTGCTACTATAAACATCGGTGTGCATATATCACTGTGGTATAATGCCTTTAATTCTTTTGGGAAGATACCAAGAAGGGGAATAGCTGGATCAAATGGAATCTCTAGGCCTAGTTCCCTGAGGAATCTCCACACTGATTTCCATAGCGGTTGCACCAGTCTACACTCCCACCAACAGTGGAGAAGGGTTCCTTTTTCTCCGCAGCCCCTCCAGCATTTGTTATTGGCTGATTTGGTGATAATAGCCATTCTTTCTGGACTGAGATGGAATCTTGGTGTCATTTTAATTTGCGTCTCTCAAATGACCAGTGATGCTGAACATTTTTTCATATGTTTATTTGCTGTTTCTAGTTCTTCATCTGAGAAGTGTATTCATTTCAGTTGCCCACTTTTGGATTGGGTCTTTAAATTTGGGGGGGGGGTCTCATTTTTTTGAGTTCTTTATATATTTGAGATGTTAGTCCTTTGTCAGATGAATAGCTGGCAAAAAATTTTTCCCATTCTGTGGGTTTTCTCTTTGCTCTTTTGGTGGTTTCTTTTGCTGTGCAAAAGCTTTTTAATAAGATTAGATCCCAGTTGTTGATTCTTTGAGATATTTACTGGGCAATTGGGGATTTGTTCATAAAGCCTTTGCCTATATCTATGTCTTCCAGAGTTCTACCTGTTCTATCTTCTAGCAGATTTAGTGTTTCTGTTTTAATATTTAGATCTTTGATCCACTTTGATTTTAGCTTAGTACATTGTAAAGATATGGGTCTAGTTTTAGTCTTTGGCATGTGGAAAGCCAGTTTTTCCAGCACTATTTGTTAAAGATACTATCTTTCTTCCAGTGAGATTGTTTGGCCCCTTTGTCAAAGATAAAGTGACTGAGAGTGTTTGGACATGTTTCTGCATCTTCTAATCTTTACCATTGGTTCTGGGATCTGTTTTTGTGCCAGTACCATGCTGTTTTTATTACTGTAGCTTTGTAATATAAAGGACTTACTTAAGAGATAAAATTAGCTGGAGTAGTAGTGGAAATGTAAATATCTGTGAGCCAACTATTATAGGTGCCAAATTAGTTAAGTAAATTAGTAAATTACATTATACCCCCAACTGTATAATGGCTTAAACACTTTAGAAGTTTGTTATTGTTTTCCTAAGAATCCAAAGAGTGTTCCTGGCCCTCTGGAGAGGATCTGCTCCCACAGTCCTTCAGCATCCAGGATGCTGGAGACTCCCTGAACATGTGCCTTCCAAAGTTTCCCTGGGGCCATCTCTATCCTATCAGCCAGAAAGCAAAAGCAAAGTGTAGAAGATGATTAAAATAGACCACATCTGGAAGTAGCACACACTACTACTTTTCACTTTCCTTAGGCATGGCCACTCACAACCACAGAGGATACTGGGAAACTTATCCTTAGGAAAAAGAAGAAAGCAAGAGTGTTTTGTTTCTGTTTTTTGTTTGTTTGTTTGTTCGTTCGTTTAAGACAGGGTCTCACTCTGTAGTTCAAGCTGGCCTTGAACTCAGTATATAGCCCAGGCTGGCCTTGAACTCACAGTGGTCTTCCAACCTCAAGTCTCCCACGTCTGGAATTACAGATGTACACCACCATGCCAGGCTAAGAAAGCAGGTTTTGTAAGCAGCTATCAGTACCTGCCATAATCAGTATACAGAAATGTGGAAGGCTTTTCACCTCCTTTCCAGACTTCCACGGTTTTTTAGAATTGCCAAAGCTGACATTTGAATTGCCCTATTCTTCTCTTTTCTTGCACCAAGCCACCCTACCTTTACCTAAGAAGCTTCTGGAACTTGGAGTGTAAAAGCACTCCATTGGGAACCTCAATTCAAGATACTAACAAGCTGCCTTGGCACAAGCAGTCTTCCAAATACAAAAAATGGTCCAGTTAGCAAGAATATCCTGTCTGGGATTTTTTTTTAAAAGGATATTGTAGGATCATGCTTTCTGGCAGCTCTGGGAAGATTAAAGGCACTAATCTTCATAATCGTATCCAGTTACAGCCCATTCGGACTAGATCCATTTATTGATTCTTTCAAGCAACACGGAAATCATTGTGTTGTTGGTCAGATATGCTACAAGGGGAAAAAGCAAACACCAGAACTCTTGCTTTTCCTTTTCAGACCCAAATGGTACCAAGGAATCCACAGTGTGAACTCTAGCCAAGTAACGTCAACAGCAACATGGCTTTGGATTTTGTTCTATGGTAGAGTGTATTTTCTGCCATTTTTCAGATGTTTCTTTCTGTAAAATGTGCTGTCACATTCCAGGAGGTGAGACACAAATAATCTCCAGAGCCTGACCAAGCTTCCCAATCAAAGAGACCTACCAAAGTCAGTACCAATCGATTCAAGAAGCCTCTTTCCTAAGAACAACCTTGACGTTACAATGACAGCAAAAAGATTAATTCTTAAAGTAGAACATGTATAAGTGTTTGACAGTTCAGAAATAATAAGATAGCAGTTCAGATTTTCTCTAAAGCAGCAGGCTCATATAATGGCAGGCTGGGGTGTGCACTTGCTCAGATGGAGATTCTTGACACCAGCATTATCTCAGATTGGATCACTGCCCTCCACTGACAGGTCACTGACTAGCCAGAGGGCAGGAAATAGGAGGAAATGGGCTCTTATAATCACTCAGTATTATGGGTTAGATCAGGGGAAAAAAAAAACCCAAAAGCCTCATATTTAAAAAGGGGCTTTTGGAAAGTTATTGGCTCATGGGGGTGCTATAGTCATCGGTGGATTAATCCATTGATGAGTGAATCCACAGCTGAATTTACTTTCAGAGGTAAAGCCTGGTTGGAAGAAATGGATCACTGGGGTTAGGACCTGGGGGTCATCTCCCTCCACAGCTCCTCCCTTCTTTCTCTGCTTCCTGAACACCATGACATGAGCAGCTTTCCTTTGCCAGACCCTTCCTCCAAGCCCTTCCTACCATCCAGCCAGCTGACCATGGACTGAATCCTCTAAACTCCATGAGCCAAAATAAACCCCTCTTCTTCTAAATTGTGGGTGTTGGGTATTTTGTCCCAGAGAAGAGCAAAGTGACTAAGACCCTCAGGGATCCAAATTCACGTGACCTTAGGCAAATACCTTAATCTCTTCAATGCCCACTTCCCTCATCTATAATAAACAGTTAATAATAGTGCCTCCTCATGGGATTGTTGTTCAAAATAAATGCCTGTGTCTCTAAAATGTTTGGACACAGCAAATGTACAGTCGATGTTATTTTTCTTTCTAATGTGCTTAAGATATTTTTTACATAGTCAATATTACTGGGGTGTTCTGAACCTCAGTCTTAGGCAGGTGCTGGTTCCTTTCCGAGGGACTCTGTGGCGCCTCCAAGGGCTACTGATGTGTTCCAAAGCATCGCTGTCATCTCTGAAGTGAAAAAGAAAACTGAGCTCACCTGTTTTTCTTTCCTTATTCCGTACTTGCAGTGTCAGATGCAGTCATGGAAGGACTCGTTGTCACTCCGAACATCTTTTTAATGTCATTCCCTTCCTAAGGCCCCACAGTCCCAGGCAGGATATCCCCAAAATGTGGCAATGCAACAGTTCATCAGCAGACCCACAATACAGGTCTGTACTTGTGTGTCTGAGATGTTTGCTAGTAGACAGACTAGAAAATAATTCCCACATGATTTTCTCTTCCCCCAAGACACTTCTGTGGTTCCAGTTTTACAGAGCCTGGAGGTTCCTTCCTTCCATTCTTTGCTATCCTGAACACCCCACCCCCCACTCCCCTGCCATGAAGTCCCCTGCTCTCATGAGAGGAATGCAACTCTTTTTATTTATATCAGTTTGTCCTCTCCAACAGGCCCTCTTTTATGGGGACACGAGACAAAGTCTAATACAGTGAAGGAAGAAGCCCACAACTGATTCCTGGAGAAGTTGGAAATAGCTCTCAGGTCCCTCTCCATCCCTGGCTGCTCTTTCTCCCTCCTTTTCATTCCTCCCTCTGTCCCTCATTCTCTCTCTCTGCCCTGTATCTCTCAGGCTCTTGCTC
The DNA here is from genome assembly GCA_004026905.1 of Hystrix cristata. Classification (NCBI taxonomy): domain Eukaryota; kingdom Metazoa; phylum Chordata; class Mammalia; order Rodentia; family Hystricidae; genus Hystrix; species Hystrix cristata. The sequence goes on from PVJO010013384.1 coordinate 27,204, forward strand.
CTTTGTAAGAGTCCAAGCCCTGACAGCAGGACACAATAACAGGCAGCAGAGTTACAAATGGAGAACACCATGATTGTTGCCTCTGGAGACACATACACCAGACACCATCAGCACAGGCCTAGAGTGTTCACACCCCTGTTCACGGAGGCAGCACCCTTTCTGATGGAACTAAATGACGGCCTATTTCATCCCATTCTCTTTATTTGCCTGTCTTGTTCTAGAACAGCCGTCAGCCCCATTAGAAACTGTGAACTTGCTGATCAAAGTTCTCATCAAAAGAAGATGCCAGCCATAAATGTTATATAGGGAGCAATTCTGGGGAAGGGAGATGAATACTCACACAAAATTGTTTATAGAAATTCATTTTTCCCTGTGCTTTTGGAATAGAAATGGCTGAGGGTCCTTTTGCTTCACCTTACTTTGCAGGGGCTTTCTTTTGAATTTTAGGGATTTTTTTTTTAATAAAACCTGAGCTCAGGATTCAAAGTCCAAGCTGGCATGGGCAGGCATCATGATGCTCTTGCTCTCCCTAGTGGTGCTACGATGGAAAATCAGCCTTTCTGCCCCTCACCTGTTACCTTTTCTAGGTATGTTAGAGATGAAGCCAGTCTGCTGGCTCAGGCACTTGAGCACCAAGTATTACATCATTTGAGCTGAGCCGGCGTACACTTCCTGGTGTGACAAGGCAGTAGCGCCTACATTCACCCCTTTCATTAGCCCTGTCTCTCTTTGTATCCGTCACAGCCAGCTTCAAGGACAAGTAACAGGTATACACATCACTTCTAGATGACTTGGCTATCCCCAACAGTAGGCTGGCCGTAGAGAGCAATACTGCCCGTGCCCCAATGGCAACATCTAGCCCCAACTCCGGGAAAGCACTAGGCTGAAGTTCTGCCTCCTGGACTTTTCCCATTTTCCAGGATTTGACATTGTAAACATGTCCCGCATACCTGCTGAGAGTTCTGTGAGTAAACCACGTGCTGGGTCGGCAGGCCGGGTGGCATGTGAGATGAAGCTTTCTGTTTCCTGGAGACTGTGAATCAGTGTCACAGACTTCGAGGCTCCCAGGCTCCCAGCTCACTCAGAGCCCAGACTCCTATGGAGCCTCCTACAGAGACCTTTCAGGAAGCCTTGCCCCAAACCTGAGCCTGCTTGCCAGCATGCCAACACAAGGAAACTTCTCAGAAAGCTCAGCTCACCCCTCTAATACAGGGCCAGACTTCCACAGACAGGCAGCTAATCACACATCAGCACACCTTCTCCCCGGCACCCTCACAGGACATGGACACGGACTGTATGGAGGGGTCAGAGCTCTCTACTTTGGTTTATCTTCTACGGTCTACTGATGCCACAATTTTGTGTTCTCTTACCCTGAGAAAATAATATGCTTCTCTGTTGGTCACCTTTCTGTCATAGTAACAGAATTCCTGAGATAATCAACTTGTAAAGAGGGAAAGTTTATTTTGGCTCATAGTTTTGAAGTTTTCATTCCATACTTGATGGCCCTGTTGTTTGGGGCCTGTGACAAGGCAGCAGACCATGGAGCAAGCACACTCATCTCATGGCCAGGAAGCAAAAAAGTAGTGCAGAAGGGTTGGGGTCCTATAGTCTCCCACAAGAGCACATCCTAAAGACCTTCCACTAGGCCCTTCCTCTTCGACGTTCTACCACCCCAAAAACTAAGACTTTAACAAACAGGCCTTTGGGGGACATTCAAGATCCGCACTATAACAACTTACAAAAATACAAGAATGTTTTCCTATGTAGTGTCAACTCTAATAAAGATCTAGCAGCTTTTATTTGTCCAGGTCAGACATATATTTTAATGTTCTATAGCTTTTAACTTTTCATTGAAATATATCTATACAGAAAAAGTGCATATTATCATAAAGATACCAAGTGAACAGTCCCCACCTAGCCATCCACACATCAAGAAGCAGCATTACTAGTGGCCCAAGCCCTTGAGCCCTCCCTGTCTCAGCCCCGCTGGCTTCATGCTGCCTCCTCAGAGAATCTACCACTCTGACTAACAACATAAATTAACATTACCAATTTTGGTTTTTTGCTTATAGAAATGAAATCATACAGTATATATTCTTTCATCTGGCTTCTCTTACTCAACTCTATGCCTCTTGGAGTTTTAGATCCTTCATTCTCTTGGAGATATATATATTTAGTTTTTAAATTTTTAAGTTGTCTCCAAAGAATGTAGGTATTCTACTTTGGCAAGCTCCCTTTACCACCCACCTCTTTCCTCCTCTTGTAGCCAACCTCCCTCTTCCTGCCTCATCAGGATAAGTTTTAAAAGGCAAAAGATCTAGAGACAATGAAGAAGTCCCGGGATTATTTAGCTTGGCCAGAGGATGGTCGAAGACAGCCAGGCAGATGCTTCCTGCAGATCAGCCCCAGCGAGGGCCCACCAAGAAGCTGGAAATGTCTTTGGTTTCACCTGAATATGTCTGGCCGATAAGTTTTTTTTTTTTTCTTCCTAGGTGTGCCGGAAGCTGAAGTCACTTGGTTCAAGAACAAAAGCAGACTGGGCTCCTCTCACCACCTGCACGAGGGCTCTTTGCTGCTCACCAATGTGTCCCCCTCGGATCAGGGCCTGTACTCCTGCAGGGCAGCCAATCTTCATGGAGAGCTGACTGAAAACACCCAGCTCGTCATCCTAGGTAAACACCCCAGACCCGGCCGCCTCCAGGGTGGACCCTCCAGGGTGACTGTCACACCCACCCTCCATCTCCTCTTTCCCTCGATTCCACTAAGGACATAAAAGCTGAACGCAATATCTCTTTACTTCTCCCCACTGGCCTTTCAGTAGAAAGCACGTAGACTCTGGGACTAGAAAAACATGAACTTGAACCCTAGCCCTGCCTCTCACGTCACAAGCCTTGGACACTGGTCTACCACATGGAGATATGCCAAATGAGCGCTGTCCACAGTGCAAGCGAAGGCAGGTGTCAGAAAGAGGTAACAGAAGTAAAGCAACTATTCTTAACTCCTTCTGTGCTAAGGACTTCTTTGAGGATCGGATAGAAATAATGAATTACTCTCTCTAGGAAAACTCATCTATGTAAGATTTTCCATCTAATTTCAGGAAATTCATAGTCTAATCTACATAAATTCTCCACATGCACATCCCAAACAGAGCTCCTGGCTAAAGGGTCTATCAGTTCCTGAAATAAAATGGGTACTTAAAACTAAGAAAAATGCTGGGCCACCATCTACCAGCTGATGTTGCCCAGTAGTAGGTTCAACCATCTTGCAAGCTATAACCATTTTTGTCCTCTGGAATAGAACCTTCTGCTGCTTTTCTTGTCCCCCCACCAAGTCTGGGGGTTGGTACAAGCAAAAATAAGCTTTTTGTGGGGAGAGGGTATCTTACTCTTAAAAACAAAGCAACTATTAGGTATTTATGCTAACTTTCTAACCAAGAAAAACCTGTCATTCTAAGGGAAAAAGAGAAAATATGAGAAGTAATCATTACATGCTACACATACATACATAAACATACATTTAGACTTCTTGGGGGAAAAGAATTAAACTTTAAACTGCTATTTTCACACCCGAAGTTGATGATATACCAAAACACACATTCTCTAGCCCCTGGCCACTCAGATTTCAGAGGCCCAGATGGGGATTCATTTCAGCAGTGGCTACGCATGCCTACAGCCATCATAGGAAGCCCCCCAAAGTCGGCTCAGGGAAAGAAGGATGTCATTTATTTTGCATCGGGTTTCATCCAGCTAAACTGCTAGGCTGGAGCCTAGAGCCCAGAGACCGTTGCCCGCCACTGAGTTATGATACTTACTGATAGTGTTTTTTTCTCCCGAATAATCCTTCTAGGTTATCTCTGTTAGAAGAGATAAGTTAAGAGGGTGGCTGCTACCACTGCATCCCCAGTGAAGCGTGTGTGTGTTCTGTGAGCTAGTTCTTACCACATTCCAACTCTAATACCGTGTGACTGCCAATATGCTACTGGAGAAACGTGCAGTCTTCAAACTTGATGGGGAAAGATCACTATTAAGACTCCTAACTTTTGTATATGTGCTGCCAAAGCAAGCACAAGATTCCTAACTTTTGGGCTTTTTTTTTTTTTTAACCAGAAATTTCAGTTTCTTAAAGATTGTTAGTTTTTCTAGGTACTTTATGAAAATAGAGGCAATATCTCTTTTTTTAATCATCAAAAATGTAGCTTAATTTCTAAAGAAGAGATTTCATGTGTACAGCTGAAAGCTCATGCCTTGTCCTGTAATTTAATCTCTAACAAGAAGGCTTGATAGTGAGACAGACTGTCTTCCATTTATTCATAGCCATTCAGTGGTGAATACTCATTGTTCCTTTATGTTCATATCAACTGGACACTAGAAGAGCTATAGGTGAAATACAAGAGATAGCTTCTGCTCCTGGAGAATTTCATTTCCCTGGGAAGAACAAATGGACAAGTATGAAAAAAGAGAAATACAGTAAAAACAAAAACAAAAAAAAAACCTGTAACTTCCTGTTATGGTTTGTGTCTAGATGTCCCCCCAAAGCCTCATGCAGTCATAGGTGGGGTTTTTTAGAGGTGGCTGGTTCTGCGGTGTGTGATGCTGGGATTAAGGCCATGTGATTACTAAATCAATCCAGTGATTGGTTTGGCACTGCCCTAATCCCTGCCACCTGGATGAGATATAAGGGACAGAAAGAGGCTTGTAGGTCCCCCTTGCTTGCCTTGCTGCCTTCTGGCTGTCTGCCCTGCCACCCTGCCTTGGATCCAGCTGACTATGGATTGAAACCTCTACAGACTGTGAGCTAAATAAACCTTTCCTGCTTCCACTCTGGGAGTCAGGTATTTTGTCTCAGCAATGAGAGAAAAGTAACTAATACACTTCCTAAGGAGAGATTATTTGGCCCAAGGAGAGCAGATTGCATGGCAGATGGGACACAGACTCCCCTTTTCGCTTTGAGTAAATAAGCAAAAGCTTCTTGAGTTTGAAGTGTGAATATTAAGGAAAAATGGAGGAAGAAAGACCAGCTTTGAGTAAATCACTACCATCATTTCATAAAACCATGGTATTCCAGAGTAGAAAGAGATTTGGGGAAAAAAGCCCTTTTTTTTTTTTTTTTTTTTTGTGGTGCTGGGGATCGAACTCAGGGCCTTGTGCTTGCAAGGCAAGCACTCTAATCACTGAGCTAAATCCCCAGCCCAAAAAACCCATTTTATAGATGAGGAAACTAACACTCGGCAGGATTAAGTGAGTTGTCCAAGTTAGTGAATGACAGAACCATAGCCTGACCAAGGATTCCTGAATCCAAGAAGTGTTTTCCCTATACTATATACAGAGGGTTTTTTTAAACTATATTTCATAGATATATAATCTCAAATTCACCGTTTTTTTTTCTGTGTGATGGTCTTTGGCAGTCAGAAGCAGAGAGACTGAAGGTATGTTTCTGAAGTACTCTCAGTCACCATCAGTATTTATTTGCTGTCCCTAACAAGCACAATGCACATAGTAGGGCCCTTGCCAAACCCTGTTAAAATGGTCCTCAACTGCAAGAGCAATACTCTTGCTTCTCATTCCACTTCAACAAGTGCTCCAAGGAGCAGTGGCTGCTGGTCTTGGGCCCGGGAATGCCAAGGCTTCAGTGGGTGCAGGAAGGGAGGCGAAGGGATTCTGCTGCCATCTCAGGAGGGCCAGACGGTCTACCACCAGGCTCCATAGGTGTGTGTCTCTATTATCCAGGAGAAATGGCAAACGAGCCACTCTATCTCCAATTGTTGTCACCTTTTAACTCTGGTTAACTGCAACCTCTGATGACCTCTCATAAGATTTTGAATGTCAAAGCATCCCATGTAACCTCTTCCTGTCCTGTTTGTATGCATCCTGCTTGGGCAGAAAAATCCAGGGCTTAAAGCAAATCAATTTCACAACTAGATCTTTTACTTTATGGGAAATTCACCCATAAGGTCCTTTCGAATAAGACATTCTTGCGGTATGTTTCTGTCCGTGAGGACAACGACGAAGTGCCTCACACTAAAGGATGTTATGACAGTTACATGAGAAATGGGGTGAAAATTACTTCATCATGACTTGTTATATAGTAAATGCCGAAGTTGCTCAGAATATGGTTTAATTTATCTACAAAGCTGTAAGAACACAACGGTGCTGTGTAGAGAGTAAGGACCTCCTGAAATACACACGCTGGTGCTTATTACTGACCTTGTTATATTATGTCAGACACTAATACTAAGACTGAAATTCAGAGTCACCTGACAGGTGTACCTCATATACAGGAGACATGCTATTACTAATAACAACAGTGCCTGTCTGATGCACACACGGACGTGCCTACTGCTTCTCTCGCCCCATGTGATTTAGCTTCCTGATTCACCATCCTCCTCCTTGCAGATCCTCCCCAGGTCCCCGCACAGTTGGAAGATATCAGGGCCCTGCTCTCAGCCACCATCCCAGACCTTCCTTCGGTGCTGACATCTCCTGCAGGAACACAGCTGGTCCTGGATCTTGGGAACTCTGCTCTCCTTGGTGAGTCCAGCCCTCCGAAACACTGGGCAGTAATCTAGGGCTGCATGGGATTTAGGGGCACTGACTGCTGGCAGGTGGGAAGGAAGGTACAGCGTGGGGTGGCCAACAGGAAATCACTAAACTGCCTACAGAATCCAGACTCACCAGTGGAAACTTGGCTGCCTTTCCATGTGAGGTGAGTGCAGTTCTTAGTCTAGACTGTATGGCTTGTAATATGGTTCATTTCTAAGTCGTCTTGGGCTGATACCATGGCCTGGATCTGCTTGTAATATGGTTCATTTCTAAGTCGTCTTGGGCTGATACCATGGCCTGGATCTGCTCACTCAGGTTAACTCACTGAGCTTCGTGAAAGGTCCAGCAGTGAAATCCACTCCTGTGTCTCTTCCTCCTGCAACCTCTCCTCAGTACCCTCCATCACCTCCTCCCACCTCAATAGATCTATAGTCACTTTCAAAGCAGAGATGCTATGTTGGTGCCCTCCAAAAGCCAGCAGTGCTGTTTGGGCCTGCCTTCTGCAAGCAGAACCTGAAGCCGGCCCAGACAGACTCCTCCAGGCAACGCATCCCTAGCATCTGGCATTAGGAACCTTCACCATGGTTGCCTGTTTCCCTAGTAGCTGCAAATTGTGCAAAGGCATCCAAGTCTTGTGCCAGCGAAGAGATGCCAGAAGAGCTTTCACACATGACCTTGGGAGATAATCATTGTGTAGAAAAAGACCTTTTTTCTTCCAAAGGTCTAGGTTGGAGACAGGGAGGAGGGGACAAGCGTGTACATGTGTCGGGGCAGGGAGTATATGGATAATCCCTATACCTTCTTTTTGATTGTGCTGTGAATCTAAGAGCTCACACTGCCTAAGTAAAAGAAAAGCTTTCAATGACATTAAAAACAAGCCCCGCAAAGTGGGAAGAATCTTTATGATAACAATTAGCTAGAATTATTTTCTTGGCTCAAAGTTTAAAACGTCTTTCTATTCTGCCACCAACTAGCAAGGAACAAAGGCCAGTGGGGATTCCAGGTCGTATTAATGATGACTTACCAACATGAAGGGCCTCGTGAGTTTAGAATTAGAGCACAAAAAGGTTAACTTTAAGTTTCATTATCATCTGAAATTAGTGAACAGTCCTCATAGCTTATCAGCATATGGAAAAATCTTTGGATTTCTCTATTTCTAACCTGGATAAAAGTAAAACACTGACACACTTAACAAGTATCCCTATTCTGTTTCTTGTAACTTATAAAAGCTCAACATTTAGTTTTTCCATATCACATTGATTAGAATTCATAGAAGTTTCAAACTGTATAGTTTCTTTGGCTTACAAACAGTCAACCCATTCCAAAGTAAATGTATGCATTATGAAGTTCTTTGTTTTAGACTCATCACTATGAAAAATTGTAACCATTGATCATAGCCAAGTCACTAGCAAGGTGTGCAAAAGTTGTTTATTTCCACATTGAATAACTCTTTTAGGTCACACAGGTGTCATTCAACATGCTGGAAAAGTGAGTATGCTCATATTTTTTTCATGATAGCTTTACTTTCGCTTTTATTCTGGAATAATATTTTGTCTCATTTTAGCCATGAGCAATAAGAATTTATTGTGTTTTATGACGTTGCATTCCATTGCTAGTTTATGGTGCTTTGTTACCTTAGACCAGTATTTAAATCTAACAGTTAAAAGACACCTTAATATTCCATTCCACATCCAGACTGCTCCATATAAATGAGACAGTGAGTCAGTGTCCAGAAAGTCCCTGGATGTAACTACCTGGACAAAATGAGTTCTAGCAGTGAACACCAGCATCACGCCAGCACCCTGGAACTAGGGGAGACCGATGAAGTGTTGTGGAGATGAATTAGAGAATGGTGTCAAGTATCAGACTCTGAGAAAGAGGTTACTTGAGACGGACCGGAGCCTCTATGATGCTTTAGAACTGAGTACTAAAAGATGGATGAGATTCAAATAGATAGGAAAGGAAGAGAAACGGGCACTAAGGTGAAAAATATGCCATGGATTCCGAGATGAAAATGTGCAGTATGTGTGTCCCTTATCTCTTTGCAAACAGCTGTATAACAGTGCTGCCTTAAGAGTGCTGACAGGCAGCTAACCTGGAATACAAACTAGGCCATCAAATGAGCAAGCCTCAGCCATGGTTTGTCCACTCAGCTTTAGCCCAGACTTCACCTCAACAGTTGTACTGCCCTCTCCATCTTGAGCTTTTGTAGCTAATGACTTATTCTGGCCCATTAGTCCAGTTGCTCCCAACCGGACAGGTTCCCACCCCAGGCTCCTATAGGTGGCCCCTTCACACCACAACGTATGCTACAGATGTGAGAAACAGGCCAGAGAGTCTGGGGAGGCTGGTTCGTCAGGGCTGCTAAGAAATTAGAAGATAAACTGGCATCAAATTGTGGAGGGACTTGAATACTAGGCTAAAGAAGTAGATGTACTATTGTGGAAAAGAGAGATAGATATTTAAAGGGTTTTTAAGTAATTAAAGTGGTATTCAAGAATTCATCTGACATTCCACAGAAATAATTGATAGTGGGAGATTATCTTAAGTTATTCTCTCATTGCTGAGACAAAATACCTGACACTCAAAGTTAAACAAAGGTTTATTGTAGCTCGTGGTTTGTAGAGGTTTCAGTTCATGGTTGGGCTGGCTCCAAGGCAGGTTGCCATGGCAGAGGGGCATCACAGAGGAGAGCAGAAGGCAGCAAAGCAGGGAAGTAGTGAAGAAGCAGCAGCAATAGCAGCATCCTGCCTCTCCCTTTTAGCCCTTCCAGGCTACCCACCCTTCGGGTGGTGCCACCCAGACCCAGGGTGGGTCTTCCCATTATCCATACCCAGGAATTAGGCCAAACCAGCCAGTGGACTAGTTTGAGAATCACACACTCTTAATCCCAGCATCACACACTTAATCTCAACATCACACACCCTAGATCCAGCCACCTCCGAAAAGCCTCACCTATGACCACATGAGGCTTTGGGGGAACATCTAGACACAAACCATTAACAGAGATTGAATGCAGAATTTCCATTTTGAGGATAACAGATTTTCTAGACCAGTGATGGTGAACCTTTTGGAGACCAAGTGCCCAACTGTAACCCATAACCCCATTATTATTTATCATAAAGTGCTAACACTGCAATTAAACCTAAACACCTCAGTTTAGAAAAAACAACTCACACATTAACATCTTTTTTCTGAAAAGAAAAACACAATAACATACATGCCATAGGTCTGTCACCACCATTGTAGACCAAGATGAAAATATGTGGCGAAGATATTATGAATCCCTCCTTCCATAGTCACCACATCACTAATTATTTTCATCTAGGCACTGCCTTGGAATGAATTTTGTCATTCCCACAAAACCTGGTGGTAGATGACATACAGAATGAAAGTCCTTTGTTAATTCTGTTACAGCCAGAAAGTGGTGAGATTCTGATGTATGAGGTCAACTGGCTGTAACAGTGTCATGGTTTTGTAACATCTCCAAATTCTGTGGCACAGAGACAGTAACTCATGGACTTTGATTCTCATCTTTCATGGAAAGATTGGGGAGGGGCATTTGGGGTCTTCCAAGCCACATCTCAGAGATAACTCTTCCTCACTGATGCTTGAGTGTTGAAATTCTGGGAGGCGAATTAATTCTAAAAACAGACACACTCTGGCACTCTTTTCATTTCAAGCCACAAGTACAGCTTTCAGGAAGGAATATCAATTGAGCAACACATACATGGACCTTTCTGTGGCTCCATAAAAACAGGTCAGTACTTTTCTTCAGCATGGCTTACACAGATGGAGAACCCAAGGCAGAGTACCCTGTAGAATGCGCTACAGGGTTTGGCCGGCCTTTGTCTTTCCCGACACACTGTCCTTTGTGAATGAGTGAGCTGCAGTGCCGGGTGTAAGGACCATCACACATCACCGCGGCAGGCATCCAGCCCCACGGAGAGCCACACACACCAGCCTTTCTCATGCCTGGTGACTCCCCAAGCAGAGAGACTCAGAGTCAAGCCTTTCTGTGAAAGGAGCCATTGCGCTGACCCTTCCCCCTGCTGTGGGCTGCAGTCACAGCAACTCACAGGCAGCTGGGGCAGCAGGCCCATCACAGCAGGCTCTGCAGGGGTGGCAGCTCTGCTATCGAATGGGGAGGCTGAGGCCTACAGACAACTTGCACAACTTTTGCTCATTCTCTGTGGAGAATTGCAGAGCCCAGCTGACCCTAGATGCAGTGATCCTTCTGTGACTCAAAAATCTCATGCTAAAAGGTGAAAAATTATCTCTCCAACACTAAAGTAGAGACTTGGGCACTCCTACAAATACTGTCACACTAGTAAGAGGAATATGGCTGGAATATATATACACGGCCCAGGCCTGGAGTCTGAAAGTAGAGCTCAGTGCTTATACACAAACCTTTTAAAGTGGGAAGGTATATCAGAGCACAGTTTAATAAATATGCATATTCAAAACTGGAATTCCTAATAAAGGTCCTGACAAGGCAGTGTCTCAAAGACGGGTCCATTCGCTCATCCAACAAATATTTATCGAGTGCCTGCTATGCGCCAGGTACTGCGCTAATGCCAAAGCTACACGATTAGTGAGATAAACACACATGTAGTCTTCACCCACTCAGGAAAAGTTTCCTGAGCACTTTTTCACCAGGCCGCCTTCTAGATGTTGAGGATACAGTAATAAAATGGACAGATGTACCTTTCTTGTGTAGTTTGATGGTGACGGAAGCACTCAGAGTTTGATAGGCAAACAATAGGAATCCCAAGAGAAAGTGGAAGAACTGTATGCTTGAGGGGAGTGTGGTGGGACAGCTTCAGGGCACTGGGCAAGGTCTCTCTGAGGAAGACATGTTTGTCTGAGATTAGAGACCAGGCGGAGTAGGCCAGGTGGAGAGGAGCAAAGGGAGCTGCCAGCAGGGGAGCCAGCAGAGGTCCTATAGCATGAAAATCTAAAATACATGCAGACCTGCAGTCATAGCCAAGGGGAAGCTAGCTTCAGGTGAAGCCGAAGACGGACATGCAAGCACATTGCTGGCATGCTGCACATCATGACAACCTCTTTGCACTTTGTCCACAGTGCACCAGGAAATCTTTACATTATTTAAAAGCAGGAGAGAGATATCATCCGATCTGTGTTTTCGAAAGCTTATTCTGGCTGGTGTGTAGAGGACGGTTTCTAGGGACAGAGACTGAACAGAGTACACAGTTCAGGAAATCGTCACAGTATTCCAGGTAAGAGATAAGTACAGCTTAGACAGAAGCGGTGGAGAAAATGGAACTAACACTAACAGTACTTGATATATAGGTTAATATGAGAAGGAAAACATCATCCACAGAACCAACAGATTCTCCAAAGCCTCCGAATTCTTTAGGCTTTTCTTACCCAAACTCTCTGACCTCTAATGTGGTGTTAACACATCCCACACTGCTCCAGCCAAGATGTTTGAATAAAATGGAGAACCGCGTAGGTTTGCAACTCCAGAAAGTGGAGTTGTAAGGTGAGGAAGAGGCCAAAGATTCTGCTACTAAATCCTGGTTGTTTCCTAACACAGCTCTGCTCAGCCTCTGCTCTATATAAGGCTTGTGCCCCTCCCCAGCCTTTAGGAGCTCAGAAGTAATAGGGGAGCCAGAAAAGTCAGCCAGTGTGAAAAAAAAGCAGCTCTATGAAGTTGCAAGGAAGCAGAAGGGACCAGAAGAAAGAGGACAGCTTTCTTTGGCAAAGGGGAAGCAGGGTGGATTTAACAGAGGAGCCGCTGTGGCTTGGGAGGCACCAATACAGCAGACATATCCTTACTGAGTTTCAGTAACATTGTTCTGGGCACTGTTGGAGGCAAAGAAAACAATGCAGACAAAAACCCCTGCTGTCTTAGAACTTACTCTGCAGAAAGAGAAACAAACCCAAGAAACTGGTGTCCTCTGTTAGGTGATGCGAGCTGTGAAGAACAATGAAGCGGGTGTGGGCATGGATGGATGCATTGTACCTGTGCACAAAGGAGGTGACTCCCTGAGCACATTATCTTTGAGCAACAAGGTGAAGTGAGCTATCGAGTGCTGCTCTTCCACAGGAAGAGACACAAGTCGCACCCCAGGCAGAGGCAGGACATGCCTGGCATGTTCCACGATCGACAAAGTGCCAGAGTGACTGGAGTGAAGTCACACAGGGGGAGGGTCTGGCGGGAGAGAAGAAGAGAGTTAACAAGGCAGAAGCAAATTGCATAAGGCCTTGTAAATGGTCACATTAAAACAACAGTGAGAGAAAAATCTATAAATGCCCAAATTTATAAACAGACACAATATTGCACTGAGCATCATGAGCTGTTCCAGGGTTAGGCAAAGGCAGGCAGAAGTGATTTCTTTTATTGGGAAGCATGTGGCCAGCTGAATGCTAGAGAGCTGATTCTAGTAAAACAGGCTTATCGGGCTGGCTCTGGTACAAGGCGATATTGCTGATTTCACTGGACTCGCACGTGCTGGGCACCTGCTCCATCTACCTGGCTCTGAGTGTCTACAGGCACGTGCCTGGCCGTTTCCTTCATCTAGTAAGAGGGGCCCAATGGGACAATAGAGCCACCTGGGAAGTTTAAAAAAAAATCCACCTGAGGCCAATTAAGTCAGAAACTCTGGCAGTGGGGATAAGCATCAGCACTTTAAAAAACTGATTCTCAGGGCTTTCATGAACTTTCAAAGTCACTTTCTCAGCCCCGACTGCCCATGGAGAATGGCAAAATGGTATGCTTTATTACTTAAGATATTTTAGCCTAGCATTCAAGGCTCTTTGCTGTTCAGACCCACCCTTTTTTATCCAGCCTACCATCCTGTTCCCATCTCAGATAATCAAGACAGAGCTCAAGTCCTCTGCGAGGTCTTCTTAGGGTCCCTTACATGGAATGATCACTCTCCGCTCACCTCCTGAAGCACTGTTCTAGACCAGGGTGGGGCAGACCTTTCTGTGAAGGGCCAGAAGGAAATCTTCAGGCATTGTGTGTCCTAAGGTCTCTGCTGCAGCTACTCAGCTCTGCAATTACAGAATAAAAGCAGCCCAAGACAGTAAGCAAACAAGTGGGCATGGTGGTTTCCTAATAAAACTTCATTATAAAAACGAGGCCCTCAGCCTCTCAGACCCTGCTCTAGGTTGCTGACATGACTCTTAGCCTATCCTGCCTTGCCCTACTGGAAATATTCATGTCTGTCTCATATCTCCAGCTGGATTCTGTGTCCTACTGAGGGAGAGAAAAGGCCATTAATATTCCCAAGTGCTTGCAAACAAGACTTGGTAGGAGGCCCTTGACTTAGGAGTCCTCTTGAGTCATTTCCAGCTCTCATTTCTGTTCTCACTGCAGTTATGTCATTTTTCCACATACCTCCACCCTCACCTCACAAGAGCACACTTCCTGATTCTCCCAGTACAGCCTGGACCAGGCACATCCTAAATCCAGTGATGAGGAAACACACACAGTGACATTCAGTGAGTCCCTTAGGCCACATCTACTGGGAAGCCAGTTTTCATCATGATCCTCTGAAGGACTTAGATCATCACTACTTCCTCTCCAAAGATAGTTGTGGGAACAGCAAGTTCTGATGGTCAAAGGTTAGATAAAAATTAATCCACAATGGGGACCCACCCCTGAGGTGGCAGGGGAAATGAGGAAGAGGAAGGGCAAGGTGACCGTGGAAGGGAGGACCAGCATCTTTGATGAGGACAGGGAGAGGAAGAAGATATTTATCCTGATCTTTTTCAAAGAGACACGAGTTGGCATCTGTTTCCTCATTTGTTCTAATTCTAAGGTTTTATGTCACAAGGAAAATGCTTTTGATTTCCTAAAGCTTTGCCCACAAAGAGAATATGCTTTGCTCTGAAGAAGAAAGGTCAGCATTTTGTGGTGATTCATGGGACATGCCTGTGTACTTTTGTCTTCTTTTTTCAAAGCAAAATCCAAAGTAAAAAATAGAGACCCCACAGGGACTGCCAAGAGCTCTGTAGCACATAGAATGTGGAAGTAAGTATTTCAGCGGGCACTTACGAGGAAGCCACAGGAAGTAGTACAGCAGTTCTTTGGACTGGAGTGCACATCCATAAATGTCAAAAGACACTGGAGTGTAAGTGACACTTAAAATAGTTGGCTAGAGAGAGCAAGGCAATAAATCTCCCTGCCTAGCCAGTGTTCCGCGCCCTCCTGAGCATCCAGGCACGGGCTTATTGTAAGACTCCAGATAGTCAGGAAACGGGGACCTTGAGAAAACTTACCCACATGTGTTCCTGCCCTTTCCTGGCACCAGCACACAATTCCCAAGCCCATGCGCCCTCCCGACCACATCTAACAGGAATGACGTCAGTGAGTCTCATGTCCCTGAAATAGGTACTGAAAGTCCACTGGTGGGAAAGCGAAGAACTCTACACTTTCCCTAATAAATCTTTCCTGGATGCCCAAATGGCTCTGGAAAATGCCCCTCCTGCTCTGCGCCCCTTGTGTTTGGACGGTGTCAGAGTGGCAGGTTTACAGCCACCCCAGAGCCCAGAGCCAGATGATAGAAGAGAAGGCAGGATTATGGCCAAAGGCCTTTCTGCGGACTGTGACAGGAGAGACAGACCTTCCTGCCTGAGTTCCCTGCCAACTTTGTAGAGGACAGACTACCTCAGAAGACCCATTTCCAAATCCTCACCATCTGGTTCCTCATTTATAAAGAACACCAAGCTCAAGAATTAATTATAGTGAGGGTTAAATGATAAGCCATATGCAATACGCCCAGCTTAGCCCAGTACAAAATGGTGCTGATGTACGTTGATCCTGGCTGCATCTCTTCCATCCTTGGTGTGAAGCTGAGAAGATGGCTCTCTTCTTCACGGTGGTCTACGGCAAGTTCTTCCTTAGATCATAGCATCAGAAACCGATTGTCATTGTGAGTGTAAATTATTGAACAAGAAGTTATTCAGGAGACAGCTGCTTTGCTGGAGGCTTCATTCCATGGCAGGTTCTGGGTAGGTGCGTTTCCCCAGGTGTGCCCCTGACATCGAGGAATTTCTCATTTAGGGGGAAAAGATCAACACAGCAGGAACAGTGAGGAAGGGAATAGAGATAGTGCTGAATAGCTGCTCTGTGAATTTGTAATAAAAGACCAAGGCTCAGTCCTCTCATGAGTGCTCTTCCCTCTCTCCATCTGTCCCACCTGTTATCTACCGGGGTCCTTCACATGCACTTTAGAATTTGGTTAGCATAGTGACCGGGAGCAGGCTTGGAACCAGAATGCCCGGCTCTGCCACTTCTAATAACTGCCTGGCCTTTGGAAAGTCATGTGGGTGTCTCTGCCTCTGCCTGTAAAATAGAGGTACTAAGTACATAACACCCTCCTCCAGTTTTGACAAAACTAAATGAGATAATATTTGTACGGCTCCTGGTATGGTGGTGCCTTTGAACATGGAACACACTCAGTGTGAGTCACTATCCTTCTGACCGTACGTGCTGTTGCCTCAGCCCTTTTCTTCCTAAAGTGCAAGAATGAAAAATGTTAGTGAAGAATTCGGGGACCAGGTCTCAGAAACAGGGATAAAGAAGGTGGGCAGATTCTGGCCTCAGTCTGCCTGCCTCTTCATTAGCTTACCCATGTTATGCCAGTCTTATTTCTTTGGTTATTTGCTAGTTAAGTTACCTTACTTTTTAGCTGAGTTCTCTTTGAGAGTTCCAGTCTATCTCAGGTAAATTAAGCAAAAGAAAGTTGGGGCTTTGTTTGTTTGTTTGTTTACTTTGTTTTTTGCCTGCTACTGAACCAAAAATGATGAAATGAGTATGAACTTTGGAATATATTTATGGTCAAGTCATATAACCTTTCGAGTCTTTCTTTCTCGTTAGTAAAATGGAGTGATAACCTGCCTCTCAAGAATGGTTTAAGAATCAATTGAGAGCAAGCATATGAAAACATTTTGTAAACTCTAAAGCACTCTCTAAAACTTAGTAGTGGACTCATTCCTAGAGCTGGAAGCAAGAATAGCTACAAAGGTAGGATTTCTAGGATCTCCAGGAAAGCAAAACTCTCTCAGGAGAGATTCTGTACCTCTGATGAAGCCCTCCCTTCTAGCGAAGAGCAGTTTCCTTCTTGTTCTCTGCTACGCACTGGAACACAGATTGTGTTATTTCTTTAAGTGACCATGAGGAAGAGGGACTCTGACTTCCCTGGAGAATGCCGTTCATAACATACAGGGACCTCGTAGCATCTGAGTAGACTTTATGGGGAAATGGGACCTATGCAGCGGCACCAGGGAGGATGTATGGGATTAGGCAGGACAAGGAAAGAACAGAGGAGGGAATTAGATATCCCTGCTTGAGACACCAGGAAGAACATGAAGCAAAGAGACAATTTTCTGTTCTAAGTCCAGCACTTGGCCTGTGGAGTCCAGATGCCTGGATTCACTTTGCATGTATGTGCAAAAGGTTAATAGTCGTGAAATGAAAAATCAGCAGGATCTTGTCTCCAATCAGTTTGTAACCTTCCACCTTTTCATATGCTGTATTCTGCTGTGTTTTGTTAAAGTTCAGAGAGCTTGGCTAGTATTATAGAAATTGAGTGAATTTTACCTCCTTAAACCATAATTTACTATGGTTTCTTCTTTTATGAAGCAGGAGAAATACTATAAAGATTCTGCCTTTATCGTAACAAGAGTTTTGAAACCATCCCCATGAAAAAAATAGAAATATTTACACAAAATGAAATCCAACTATACCAGTGTATTCCTTGCTAGGATTTTAATGGTGCCAAAATGTGATTTGGGCTCATTCTCTCTCTTCAGCCACACACGCCTGAATGTCCTCTCTTTGTGGCCCACAGGCATTGGCATTATAACCTTAAAATCCAGGGAACTCCTTAGATCTTAAAGCCCCAATATCTGAAAGCAGCCCATTTAATTGTACTTTTCCCTTGAAAGTTAGAGAAGAAAAGTATGTTTTTTTTTGAGATATCAATTTAAATATACATTTTTTTATTTATTTCAAAAAAAGTACCATCCAGATGCATAAGAAATGGCAAACTGGTTTCCCAAGAAGAGAAGAACCGTGTAGGCTGAGGAAGAAGAATATAAAGAAGCATTTTCACGACATTCCCTTTGGTACCTTTCAAACTTTGCACCAAGTATGTGCATTAATTATTCAAGGATAAATGAAAATATATATTTTGGAAATCCAATTCAATTCCACAAGTACCTCTTGCATCAACAGTGTGCCTCCTGCCCACAGTGTGCCAAGAATTCCGTGATATCCTGACCCTCACAGAGTTTACAGGTCTGGTCGCCAACTCCACAGAGCCTCGGAAGCAGGGCTGATGGCTTAGAAAACACTTTCCCTATGCTTGGAGAAAGGAGGCCAAAGAGTTAAAATAAGACCAAATCTTTTGGCACCATTAAAATCCTAGCAAGGAATATACTGGTATAGTTGAGCTTCATTTTTTGTGTAAATGTTTTCACTTTTCATTATGAGAGAGACATTTTGCTGGGACATCCCCATGTGAGGGCTGCGGTAACATTTCTAAAAATAGAAAAGGATTTTCACTGCCTTTGGAAATCTATACAGTTTTAAAAGGGTTTTTGCTATCTACTGTTCCCCACCCACTATAGCCTAGCAAAGTTTAGAAAGCCAATCAAGCCAGAAATATGTTAGGCCAAAGGAAAAATTGGTGGTAATAATGATTATACTCTTATTCATGGAATATAATCTACTAATACATCTGTACTTGCTTAAGAGTTCAAACTCTTTCATCCTTTGCTTTTTATACCTTATCTCTGAAAAGTGTGTAGAAAGAAAAATTTAACTCCAAAACCATCCTTCCATCAAGAATCTCTTTATGTGAAACTCCATTATGATTATGGAATTCTTCATTTCTCTGTTGGCAATGCTGCTCAAAAATAATGAGCTCCCTGTATGGTTCGTTGCCAAGGAGATAAGACCAAAATTCATTCAAAGTCCTTCTGGAACCTGGCAAGGACCGTTGTGTGTAACATGTGAGTCTTTGAAGTGGAATCAGGAGAGATAAACCAGCACAAGCCAGTATGTCTGTTATCCTGCCAGCTTCCTGAGCCAGAAAAAGATTGTAGGCCCAGCAGAAGATGACCATGGCTTCCCTGTATGTACCGTAAAGCCTGCACATCCTCTGAATTCCTCTGCTTCTAATCTCATTTTTCTCTGCCTTTATGAACGTCCCTGGCATCTCAGACCCTCACTCAATACCACATCTCAGAGACTGGCTCATCAGAGTCCAAAAAAGTACTTATCAAAGAGATTTAGAGGCACACAAAATTTTGCTGCAGTTTCTGCTTAACACACTGAAATCATTTCTAAAATAGTATGACTACAGAGAGGAAAAAAGTATTACAAAACGCTAAAGTGGAAGAAAAGTGAAGTAAAACAAGGCTTTTGTAAAGTTATCATTGTAGAGGTTTTTCTTGGTTGGGTGATTGGTTGGTTGGTTTGTTGGTTGGTTGGCTGGCTGGCTGGCTGGCTAGCTGGCTGGCTGGCTGGTTGTAGACCTGAGTATATTCTATACAAAACTTGGTTTTATTGTAATGTAGTATTCTGGTCAATTATGATATAGCCTGTACTGCAGGTTCCACATCCAAGGATTAAACCAACTGCAGGTCAAAGCGACTAGAAAAAAAATTGTACTTATACTGAATATATACAGATTTTTTTCTTGACATTATTCCCTGAACAATATACTATAACAATTATTTACATAGTATTTACACAGCATTAGGTATTACAAGTAACCTAGATATGACTTATGGTACTGAGAAGGATGTGCTTATTTTATATGCAAATATTACACCATTTTCTGTATAAGGACTTGAACTTATATAGCTTTCAATATCCAAGATGGTCCTGGAACCACTTTCCCATGGATTTGGAGGGACAATGTTTCAACATTGCTATTCGGACAATTACCATTTGGCTAATTAAACTTCACTTTAATGAATCACTTCTAGTTTGATTAACGGAACAACTGGATGATAAACTAGCTTTTGCCAAATTTTAAGAAAAATGTTTTTAAATCAGAGAAGAAATCACCAGCATTCAAATTTTTTAAAAGACAGACCTCAAATTGTCTGTAGGATTTAGTGGCTAGAGAAGACACTTATTTTCAGAGAAGAAAATGGGTGGAGAAAGCAGGAGAAATTATTCGGAAGTCATGCAGGTGTCAGATGAAACTCCAAATGACAACCCAGTTTTCTGAGCCATCAACTTTGTTGTCTTGGATACTAGTGTTCAATTACGCAGTCCCCCAAATCCCAAGGTTTTGGAACACGAGGCAAGCTTTTCTTTTTCCTGTCACATGTTGTCTTATTTTTTGATTTGGTATAAGAATTTCTTTTCTTCTTTAGTGTACAGTACTTTAATTTTGAAATAATCTCAATTTTACAAACAAGTTGGAAGTTTAATACAAAGAACTTTTTCTCCCTGATCCATTTCACAGTGAGTTGCTGACCCACATTCCTTTAAGGTTTGTCAGTTCTTTCAGTAACGTCGTTAGCAAAATACTTCAATCACACATTGCATTTAGCTGTCGAGTCTCTTAGGTCTTTCTCAGTCTGAAACAGTTCCTTGGACTTCCTTTGACTTTTATGACTGTAACACTTTTGAAAATTACAGACCTATTTTAAAATATGTCCCTCAATTTGGGTGTGTCTGTGTGTCTGGTGTTTGCTCACGATTACAGCCAAGTTGTGCCATCTTTGGCAGGAGCATCGTGGAAGTGATGCTGGGCTCTTTTCACTGCACCCGATCATATTACCATGACTTCCACTCATGAGAATGGAAACCACTGGATTAAGATGGTGTCCTCCAGGCTTTTCATTGTAAAATTGTTCTTTTTCTCTTATAATTAATTTGTGTTCTGTGGTGAAGTGCTTTGAGAGAGTGGTAAATATTCTATTCCTTATTGAATTTATAATTTATTGTTTATATTTGCATGAATCATGAGTTCCATGAATCATGTCTTACCCAGTGGACTGTAATTTTTTGTTGTCCTCCTTTGTTTTCTGTTAAAAAAAAAAATCCCAGCTTCAGCCAATGAACTTTTTTTTAATTTTTATTTTTATTTTTAACCAAGAACGTGTATTGGTACATTGTACATATAATGATCATATTCATCACATTTATTTTGTACCTGTACATGTCTTGGTTCTCCCCCCTCTTCCCCACCCCTCCCCTCTGTTCCCTCCACCCCTATTTACAGCAGGTTTATTCACATTTCTCCATGATTTCCCTTTCCCCTTTCTTTCCTTTTTTCCCTTCCTGCCCTTCCCCCTTCTCTCTTTCTAGTTCTCCTCTCCTTTGTATATTATCTTCCTTTTATATAATATCTACTACACCTCTTTGTCCTTATTTACAGTTATGGTTTCTCATATCAGAGAAACAAATCAATGTGTACTCATGAGTGTCTAATTTATTTCACTTAATAGTATGTTCTCAAGGAACATCCATTTACATACAAATGACTCTAGTTTATCCTTTTTTATGGCAGTGTAGTACTCCA
This sequence comes from Hystrix cristata, assembly GCA_004026905.1. Classification (NCBI taxonomy): domain Eukaryota; kingdom Metazoa; phylum Chordata; class Mammalia; order Rodentia; family Hystricidae; genus Hystrix; species Hystrix cristata. Next base: position 48,265 of record PVJO010013384.1, read on the forward strand.
TTGTGTAGAAAAACCACATTTTCTTTAGCCATTCATTGGTTGTTGGGCATTCAGGCTGTTTCCAAGACTTAGCTATTACAAATTGCTATAAACATGGCTGTGCATATATCCCTGTGGTATGACGATTTTAATTCTTCTGGGAAGATCCCTAGTAGGGAAATAACTCAGCCAATGAACTTTAAAACAGCCTCTGTATCTTTTGACACATCCATCTCATTCTTTAAGAACCTCATCACTTTCTGGCACAGGAAGATACTCTCAGATCATCTTTAGCCTTTTCTCCTCTAGCCCTGAAGAATAGTATTAAAAATTAAGATCTCATTGGTAGGTCTATTTATTGCTATCACAGTGTCACTATTTTCAGCGTATAGAAGTACAGATATAAGTATACAGTGATACCTATGTTCACAAATTTAATTTGTTCTATGATTTGGGAAAAAGGGGCCATGTTTGTGTTTGTGTAGGAAAAGTGGCCACGGTCGTGTTTCTCACCTAATGTAGAGTTTGCAAACAAAAACAAAATTTTGCCAAACACTTCTGTTTGCAAACCAAATTGTTTGCAAACAAAAGTGTTTGTGAACCGAGGTACCACTGCATTTGTATGTATGTGTACACACACACACACCAGTATAACCACTTCCACATTTGTCTATACACCAGACCATGAATCTTCTCTTATATGTCTAATTCTGATCCAACACCATAGGATTGTTCCATTTTTTTTTCTTTCCATATTTGTAATCATCTAGTTCCCATTGTTCTTAATATATTATTTGATCAACCCTGTCTGTATAAACAGTCTCCTCTCATTGCTGTCCTCATCCACACACAGATCCTTCCTCATCCAACTCAGGTTCTGATCCTCACTTTTACCAGGTTACCATGATGACTGAGTTCATTTCCTGTTGCTATTACAAAATACCTGAGGTACCACAATTTATAAAGAAAAGAGGTTATATTTGCTCGTGAATCTGAACAATGAAAATCCAAGAGCACATTTGTATGTGCTCAGCTTCTGGTAAGGGTTTCTTGATGCTACTTCAGTGCATGGCGGAAAGTAGAAGATCAAGCAGGTGTGTGTGGAAGAGAGGAAGGGAGGCTGAAGTCCCATGACAGTGTGAACCATTTCATGAGAAAGGCATTAATTCATTCATGAAGATCCTGTGCCCATGATGCACGCTCCTCCCACTAGACTGTACCTCCTAACACTGCCTTATTGAAGAATTAAAGTTCCTACACATAAGTGTTTGGGGGACACATTCAAACTATAGCAGCAATCCTGTGTACCTGTCCTCTTCATTCGGCTGAGCTTAATAACCACATACTATTGGCTAAATCCATTCCCTTGCCTTTGTCAGCTTCTAGAAATCCACCTGTATTCCTTGGATGGGGCCCTTCCATCTTCAAGGACAGCAGCAGAGTATCTCCACATCTCTCTCTAACTCTACAATGTTTCCTGTTACCATATGAGGACCCTTCTGACTATAATGGGACGACTTGGATAATCTAGAATAATCTCCCATCTCAAGATTCTTTCTTAATCACATCTGCAAAGTCTCTTTTTCCATCTAAGGTAGCATATTCATAAATTTCAGGGATTAGAATGTGGATTTTTGGGGGGAGGCAGCATTTTTCTGCCTACTGACCACGATACCCAAAACTTGGGTAATATATACTAATATGCATTGTTGCCCAAAACATATATCAGTATAAAATCTCTGGAAAGTAATTTGGCAATACATATCAATATTTTAAAATGATACTCAATGACCTAGCAATGCCTCTCCAGTAATGTAACCTAAGGAGCTATTTGGACACAGAAACATATGTGTGAAGAAATGCATCATAGCACAGTTTATTAGTGAAAAATTGGAAATAATGTAATAATCTGTATGGAGATAATTAAGTACAAGATTCTCATTTATTCATATATAGACTCAAGCAGCAACTTAAAAGGATGATACAGATCCATACCCACTGATGATGATATTGTCCAAGATTTACTAATCTCCCCAAAATACACGTGCATTTGTATGGTTAAAAGGAACAACATTCAGAGTGGTTATCTCTGAGTAGTAGGACTTAAGGGATATTTAAATTTTTATATGTCCTGAATTTTAAAATGAGCATGTATTAGTACTTTTAAAGCAGAAAATTGGACATTTTAACTAGAAAAAGTGGTATTGAATTCATCTTCCTTCTCTCTTGAAAATGGCTGTTTTCTTTGGAGGTAAAAATATCTTGAATAGGCATTTAGTGGTTTTAGTAGACCATTTGTTCTCAGTATACAGAAACCCTAATGATCTCATACCCTAGACCACAGGTTGGCCCTGGGGAGAAGTCTGGACTGCAACCACTTTATAAATAAAGTTTTATTCAGGCACAGCCATGCCAACCCGTTTATATACTGTGGTTTCTTTCAGGTTACAATGGCAGAGCTGAGTAGCTGTGACAGAGACCACATGGCCCACAAAGTCTAACATGTTCATCTCTAGCCCTTCATTAAAAAAAAATAAAATAAATAAGTATAATACCTCTTATTCTAGGCTCTCTTACCAACAAAAGAAATCTTTCTACTACTGAATTTTTAATGAAGTTTTTGACTAAGCAGAGTCAAAAAGCAATATGTGAGCACATTATTGCAAACACTTCATTACCACCTCTTCCTCTCCACGCCCCACCATCATAATCCAAAAAAATGCATTTTCTGAGAAAAGAAATCTCAGTGATATAGGAAAAAGTTGTTTTTACCTATTTTCTAAGATTTCCCAACTTCAGTTTTTAGAAAGATCTAAGAACACAACTTAATAAAATACTAATTCTGCAGTCTCATGGAATTCTGGTGCTAAATAACTAGATAACAGGAATGACCCCTCCCCCACACTGAGTGTCCTTGCTCTGCCCAATCCTAGACCTTTAGGCTTTCATTTCTCTGCTGTCTTCGGAAAATGCCTTTGAGTAGTTCAGTGGGAACATTAGCTATCAATTCCTTCAGTTACACAGAGGTCAAGTACATGTCCTTCTGCCCTCAAACATTTTCACTGGTTGTAGAGGTGCACACCTATAATCCCAGTACTTTGGGAGGCTGCCTGAGGCAGAAAGATTGCAACTAGCCTGAGCAATTTAGCGAGACTCTGTCTAGAAATACAAAAGGGCCCAGGATGTAGCCCAGTGCAAAATCCATAATAAAACCAAATTCAGTCAAGGAGTTATCTATTTCCAACTGAACAGCATGTGTTTTGCTTCATCCAGGCCTAGATCAGTCCAAATCCCAGGTTGCTTAAAGAGACTGAATTGGTTTTTAGGGCCTCTAAAGCCAAATGACACTTTTACTGGTCAGAGTTGGCTCCAGGGATCTGCACCATGCTACCTCTCCCTGAAGCCCTCACCAAATGCTCCTGGGGAGTCTCTAGAAAATATAGGTCCAAGGAACATCTGAGAACCATACCCAAAGGGGATTAGGAGCCAAAAACAAATCAACACTACAAATATAGATTCCCAGACCACAGAGGCATTTGGACAGCTACTGTCTACTCTTTAGATGCATGGCCCTTTGTTGCAATGGCCTTTCCAGTTTGGGCAGTTGGATTTCTGACCTCCTCTTCAGAGGACATCTCTATTTATGGGTCCTTGAAAACCCTGCACTCTCTGAGCTTGGCTCCCAAAGGCCAGACATCATCTGCCAGACATATTACTGTCCCAGCAGAAGTCGGTCAGCGGCATCCTTCCATACACTCACCACAAACCACCTCTGTCCTTCACACA
>PVJO010013385.1:0-52000 GCA_004026905.1 Hystrix cristata
GGGGGCCAGGGCCGCCCCTGCCCCAGGCCGGGCACAGAGCGGAGGGACGGCGTCCCGCGGGGGAGGGGCGGCTGCGGAAAGCGGCGCTGAGATGCGGCGGGATGCGGGGGTCGCCGGCGCACGCGCACTTCCGAGGGCAGCAGCACCAGGGGCCGCTCGGGCAGCGCGGGGCCCGCAGACCAGGCGTCTGGCTGCTGCGTTCTGTGGCCCCGGACTCCCTTCCGCCTCCACCGAGGGCCCGCAGAGTCACGCCACGCCCCCCCCCCTTACCTGTCCCGGCCCGCTGCTCCTGCGAACTGCCAGCGACGCACTGGCGCGGGAGGCGCTCGCGGGGCAGAGCCCGCGGCCACGCCGCCTCCTCAGGCCCCAAGGCGCCGCCAGCAGCCCCCGGGCCTCCGCACGCGCGCCCGGGCGGCCTGTGATTGGCTGCCAGGTGCGGGCACAAGGTCGGCGGGTTGGGCGCATGCGCGCGCTTTGTCGCCCCTGGTGGCGGCTGCTGGACCAGGTGTCAGGCCGAGCGGGGCAAGGGCAGCGCAGATGCCCCTGAGCCCCTGGAAGGAGCTTGAGCCTCAGGGATCTAGGGCCAACAAGGGCACCCTGGAGGATACTTTACCCACCCAAAGTACAGCTGTCATGATCCTCAGGTGTGGTCCTGACTAGCCCATGCCTAAGGAATTCGGAGGCAAAGAAACTGACCCTAAACCCCATCTTCTTGAAGCAGCTTCTGTAGCAACTCCAGTCCAGCCTGCCACCTGTTTTTTGTTTTGTTTTGTTTTTGTTTTTTAAAATTGCAGAGAACTAAGAACAGATTTTAGCTGGTCCTGGTGGTGCAGGCTTGTAATTCCAGCCCTCAGGAGGCGGAGGCTGAGGCAGGAGGATCTCCAGGTGTTCAAGAGGCCAGCCTAGGTTACATGAGTAGTGAGTTCAAGGCCAGCCTGAGCTGCATAGCAAGAACCTGCCAAAAACAAAACAAAACAAAACAAAACAAAAAACCAGACTGTGCATGGTGCATGGTGGCGAATGCACTCTGGGAGGCTGAGCCAGGAAGGTCACAAAGCTCAGCCTGGACAATTGTGCAAAGGCCCTGAGTTCAATCTTCAATTCCTAGTACCAGAAAACAAAACAAAATTTTACATTTACTTTTATTTCTTCCCCCACCCCACTCTCACAGTGCAAGGGAGCAGTGAGCTACATCTCCATCCCTTCATCTCTCTCTCTCTCTCTTATTTTTCTTTGCTTTTTTTTTTTTTTTTTTTTTTTTTTTTTTTTTTTTTTTTTTTTTTTAATTTCTTGAGACTGTCTCACTAAGCCACTGAGTTGCCAGGCTGGGCTCCAACTTGTGATACTTCTGCCTCAGCTGCCCAGAGTGCTGGGCTAGGTTTTTGTTTGTTTGTTTTAACTGGTTGGAAAAAAATCAAAAGGTACATTTGTGGCATATGAAAATGACATGAAATTCAAATTTCTGTGTTCATAAAGTTTTATTGGAACGAAACACGCCCGTGTCTTTAGGCATTATGTCTTTTACAACAACAGGAAAACTTGTTAATTGCCAGAGACCATAATACAATGTGTATTACTTTGTCCTTTACCAAAAATATTTGCTCACTGAGTTTATTTGCAGCTTTTGATGTTTTCTAACTGACTAATTCTGTTAGAAGTTTAAGCAATCTTTTTTCTTTAATCTGATTAATTTATGGTGTTATTTTCTCTTCTGGCTTTTTCTTATGTTCTTTACTATCGTCCACCCTCCTGTGTCTAAAGGTTTGTTTAGTTGCTCCACTCTAAAACATTTTTTTAGATAGATGCCCAAGTCTATTGTTTGGAAACTTATTTTTTTTGTATTTAATGCTGTAAATTTATCTTCAGCTGCCAATTTAACTGTGTCCCACAACTTTTGCTTGGTAATGTGTTCATTCTCTTTCAATTCCAAGTACATCCTAAATGCTCTAATGATTCTCGTTTTAAGAGAAGAGTTTGTTGTTTATTTTAAAAGTTTATGGAATTTTTAAAGACTGGTCTTTTGTCAGTCTCTAATTTGATTGTATTATGGTCAGATCACACATTCTAAATATTACCCATTGAAATGAAGGTTTCTGTTCAGTGAAGTATAACATAGTAAAAATGAAGAGATCATAGACATTTACAATGTTTATTATGTGTAGGAAATTATCTCCTTTTGGCTGCACAATAATTCCAATATAAAAAAAAAAAAAATTCCGGGCACGCCCGGGAGGCCGAGGGTGTCCGGCAGGCAGCCTGGAGGCCCGCAGGGCCTCGTGATGGAACATCTGTTTGACCCAATCAAAGGAAGGATGAAAGCTGTACATAGGAATCTGCTGTGAACGGAATGGACCTGTCATTATGCAAATAGTATGGCACTCAGAACAGACACTCAAAACAAGCTCTCACGTCAAAAAACCCAAAGCTTGTATCACAGTATGAGAAAGCCGGGAAGCAGTGTTTAGCGAATGAAGCCTTCCAGCCAGCCAGTGATCTCTTCGGATCCATTACCTTGCCTTCCCAGTCAGACTGGATCCCCTCCCACCCTGAGGCTCCCCAAGACTTTGAAAAGTTTTTCAGTGACTCCTACTGAAAGACACCCTCTTCAGAGAGACTCAGTATTTATATACAGTCCACTGGAGCGCTAGGAAAACACTAGAGTTATCAGTGAAGAATGTATTAAATGGCTCAAAGGCTACTGTGAAGCATTTTTCTATGACCTGACAGTAAAACTTCTGGAACCAGTTTCTGTTTCTGCAACCAGGTGTTCTTTTAGAGGCAAAGATTATACACAAAATCTACAAATTCAGGCAGGGTGTATTTTGAATTTCTTAAAAAAGAAGAAACCTGAAGATGCCTTCTTTGTTGTGGGGATAACAATCATTGATCTTTATCCAAGAGACTCGTGGAATTTTGTCTTCAGACAGACCTCTCTGACAGATAATGTGGGGATATTCAGCTTCACCAGGTATTGCAGGGATTTCTGTACCTCACGCTATGAAGACAAAGTGAAGAAGCTCCACAAAAAATCTTTCAGTGACTATTCCATTTTCAATAACTATTATATTCCTGAAATCACTAGTGTTTTACTGCTATGATCCTGTAAGACTTTAACCCATGAGATTGGACATATGTGTGGACTATGACACTGCCAGTGGCTTGCATGCCTCATACAAGGCTCCGATCACTTGGAAGAAGCTGACTGGTGCCCTCTAACTCTTTGGCCTAACTGTTTACGCAAGTTGCAGTGTGCTGTTGGCTTTAGTATTGTAGAAAGATACAAGGTGCTGGTGAAGTGGATTGGTGATGAATCTGCTGACACACCAAAAGCAACTCCAAAACATAGTTGTATTAGTTACCTTTCTAGAGCCAATGGTTTGCAAGAAAGCAGATTTAATACAGGACATTTACAAGTTACAACATTCACCCATAAGCCAATTGCAGGAAGAGTGCCGAATGTCGATATACGTACTGGAGACCCAAAAGGTCCAATCAAGGGCTGGGAGCCCAGAGCATTGTCCTATGTACGTCCACATCTGCAGATGATGGCCGAAGAAATCTTTATTGGAACCAGGGTACAATGCTTACAGCAAAGATGAAGACCAGAGCTCCCTTGGAAGAAACAGCAGCTATCCTCAACGACAGCAAGGCCCTGAGCTCCTTCTTGGACAAGAACAGCTGAGTCCCCTTCAGGAGAACTAGCCACAGCAGAGCTTCTCCTGGGAAACAGCCCACAGCTATCTTCTGCTCCCGTTCTCCTTTATGTTGCGTCAACAACAATCCTCAGGTGGATCCTCTGCACCCAGAACCACACCAACTCTGTCCACCTGGGCGTTCTGGTGCAAGCTGACCACAATAATAAGTCCACCACAATAGTCATGAGAATAATGTGAATTTGCCAAAACCTGTGGAAGCCTTTAAGGAATGGAAAGAGTGGATAATAAAATGCCTTGCTGTTCTCCAAAAATGAGGAACTTCAGATAGGAATAATTAAAATAAATACCTCCACATTAAAAAAAATTCCAATATCTACCAGTAAATACTATAACTTAGCTGTAGGTTTCATTCAGATTTCACTAGTTTTTCCATACAATTCTTCTTCTGCTTCAGATTTCCATCTAGAATATACTGAACTGCTCTTAATCATTGTTTCCTTAGCCACCCACTCTGGACCTCTCCTGGAAATCCAGGAGCTATTTTTCTTATTTCTAATAAAATGCTCCTAACTTCCTCTTTTGGTTTGCGACTTTGTTCCTTGATGTTACAAGACTACAAACTCGGCACATCTGATGTCTAACAGGTTGGGAGTTATTTTCCATATATAAATAGTAGCTTTATTCAAAAGAGCCAAACGATTAGCCCCAAAGTCCATCAGCAGTAAAGTGGATATATAAAACTGTGTTATAGTCACTCAAGGAATTCTACCCCCAACAGTGAAAAAATACATGCTACTACTGTTAGGAAAAGAAGCAGAGATACGAGCTCAAGAGGACAGGACTATGTCAGAAGAAACCTGAGAGGGACAGCTCTGGCCTTAGAAATCAGACCAATGACTCTTGTACAGGCTACAAAGTCTTTATAAGGTTATGAGCATGAAGAAAGGGAGCTGTGGATGGGAAAACCCACAGTGGGACTTTTGGTGGGGAGAGTTCAGTACAAAGGAGTTGTGGCCATCCACCAGGGACTGGGCTTGAGAACATACAAGGAATTGTGTGTTGTTTGTCAAGAGCAGCGTGAACAATTATTGGGAATTATAGGGCGTAGCTGTGCTTACGGGACCTTACCAACCCATGATGGTACATCGGCAGCAGGCGTAAAAGCATAGCAGGGGGAAGTGAATTAAAGTGGTCTCTGCTTAGACCAGGGTGGTGGTGGTTGGATTCCTTCAACTGCAGCATACAGAAAGAATGCATTTCACAAGCCGGGTGTGGTAGCTCACATCTGTAATGCTAGCACTCTGGGAGGCTGAGGGAAGAGGATCAAAAGATTGAGCCCAGTCTGGGCAACTTAGTGAGACCCAGTCTCAAAAAATAAAAGGGCTGGGAATGTAGCTCAGTGTGAAAGCCCTGGGTTCAATCCTCAGTATGGGGCTGGGGTGGCTCTTATTTATTTAAACAGTGTCAAAGACAAGAATTAGTTTGATTCCATCTAGTTAAAGTTATTTAACACATTTATTTAAAGCTCAAAATCAGTAACAATTAATCTATGACAGAGGTCAGAATAGTGATCACTTTTGTAGAGTGGTTTGAATGAAGAAAGGGCATGAGGGGATTGGGGATGTAGCTCAGTGGTAGAGCGCTTGCCTAGAAGGGCCTGAGTTCAATCCCCACCGCCCACCTCCCACCCCCACCCCCACCCCCACAAAAGGCCATGAAGATTTCTGAACTGCTTCTTTAGGGGACTAGAGATGTTGCTGTAAAATCTGACACTGCGTGCTGTCATCAACCACCATGTACAGATGATCTAGCTTCAGATCCGCCTTTTGGGATCCATGGAAGTGGGCAGACACACATTTAACCAGAACCCTGGCTGCAAAGGAGTCCAGAATGTCTAGAATTCTTCCTCTTCTTAGTTTTCACAGGTGACAAGCAAGAGTCACTGTTGCTCACAATAACAGATTCTGCACCTCTTGATGGGTGAGCTGAAGTGTGAATAACAACCTTTGTTTCAGGAGGCAACCCTTCCAGTGGCTCTGGCTTTTTAAATGTTTGATGATTCTTGGTTTTGTGCTGTATTTCCTCCTTCAAACTCAAAAACTGTAGACGGCACTTGGAACATGGAAAGACACTCTTCTTGCTCCAGTGCCTCCAACAGTGATTCATATATGAATTTGCAGTCTTGAAAATTTTAAGACAAAAGAGACAAAGCAAATCCTTAGTGTTTTCATGGCACGTTCTAAAATGTCTTTCCACATCAGCAAAGGCCGATGATCTATAACTGCAAACCTGGCACACGTAGGGCATTTCCCCGGGCTTATGATTGTCCTTCATGTGTTGTAAGAGAACCTGATCCGTTTCAAATGACAACTCACAGATTTTACAGACAGCAGAGGGCTCCTGGGCAGTGTGCACCCTGTCAATGTGACGCTGCAGCTGGAAGGGAGTGGGGAACTGCCGATAGCAGTGCGAGCAGGTGGTGTGGTTTTCCCAGCTGTCACCATTCTGCTTCTCGAATTCCAAATGGTGCTTCATGTGATTCATAAACTTAACGTTTTTCAGAACTTTCAAGCAGCTGAGGCATTTAAAGGTTGAGTGAGTCTTCGGTTCTGGCTGCCCATCTCCTTTATGTTGTCCATAGTAAAAGTCACTAAGCAACAGGATCAGGTTTCCTGTCTTGGGATCAAAGGTCCTGGTTTGACCTGTTAGACTTGATAAGCCTGTTTTTACCAGATCTTCTGAGCTATTTTCTGGGTCTGGATCCCTGAGAACAAAAGGTTCCTTTTCATTAGCATGAGTCCAAGGAAAGGAAGTTCCGTTCTGAACATGGGTTGATGAGCAGATGCTTTTTGCTGGCGTACTTGTGTCCATTGTAGGAGAGATACCAGAAGGGGTGATGGCTGAAGAATGTGCACTTGGGATTTCATTCCTGAGTTTATACCTTTGGGGATTTCTGCTGATTTTATCAGCAGTGAAAAATTGCTTTGAATCATGAGGAGCGATGACTTCTGGTGAGTTCATTTTATAAGTGGGTTCAGAGGAAGATTCAGTAGTAATGGGACTGTCTATTGATCTTTCAGACTGAGAATTTGGCATGACAGCTATTGCTTTGGCTACTGGAGTCACACAGACTTCAGGCTGAGACACATGAGCAGGGTCTTGACCGAAATGGCCTTTCTTTCTTTTTGAATATGAGCCTGGGGTGACTCTGTTCAAAATCTTTGAAACAACTGGTTTTGAATTTGAAATCACCTTGACAAAGAGAATTTCAGAATCTTCATTTACGTGTTCCACCCCGACGAAGATCAGCTCATCATCTTCATCGTGTTTGTCCCTCTGATTAGATTCTCTCTCACGCTTCTTCAGTTGTTCTGGTTCTTCCTCACTCAAGAAGTGATCTGCCATTTTAAAATTGCTTTCAATTGAAGCAGCGGTCTCTTCAGCTTCACAGCTATCTTTTCATAAATTGGCACCTAAGTGCAACCATGCAAAGACATTATTTCAAAAGACATACTTTGTTTTGCATGCTCAGAAAATAAACTAGATCTTTCTTTTTCCAGGGCTGGATATTGAACCTAGAGCTTTGTGAATGCTAGCCAGGTGCTCTACCACTGCGCTATACCTCCCAGCAGACCCAAACTACTTAAGGGACATAGTTGTTCAAAATTTATCTCTCCATCCTCCCTCAAGTCTTCCACAGTTGAGATGCTAATGAAGCACTGGCTTGATTCAAAGAGACACACACTGAGCATCTCAGACTACCCATCTCATTATATTTTGTACCCCAGGGGCCTCACTGGCCTCCTAGTCCCAGAAGTACCCTTTTGGAAATCCAAGCTTTCTAATTAACCTTAACAAAATTCAGCTCTCGAACACCAGCTACTCCTGTAATGTTAGTGTTACTTTTCTCCCTGGGTCATCCCTGGGTATCCTTAGTGGATTAGTTCATGAATCAACATATCTGCTACCCTGAATACCCAAATCCTCAAGTTTCTTAATGTTAAATGGCATAGTGTTTGCACAGAACCTAGCACATCCTCCCATCTACTTTAAATCATGTCTAGATTACTTAAAATACCCAATACCTCCACTGCTAACTCCCCATGGAAAGGACCATATTCTCTCCATGGATCATTGCAGTGTTAACTGTTAGACTACTTGCCTAAGGTGCTCTGTTCAATCCCCAGCACTGACACAAAAAACAAACAAAAAAACTGTTGTCAGATCTTCCCGTGGCCATCCCAATGCTGAAATGACATGAAAAATACTGTGTTTATCATGTGAATCGCTGATTTGATCATTCCACAATGTATATAGGTTTCAAAATATAGCTCTGTATACCATAAATCAAATCGATCACCTTTAATAGCAAAATCCAAAATCCAAAATGTTCTAAAATCAGAAACTTAAGCACTGATATGATGCCACAAGTGGAAAATTCCGCAACTGACTTCACATGACAGGTCAGAATGCAGCTGCACTGAAAGTACTATATAAAATTGCCTTCAGGATATTTATACAAGGCATATATTAAACATAAATGAATGTCATGTTTAGATGTGCATTCCACCCAAGATATCTTCTTATTATATGCAAACATTCCACCAAAAAATCAGCCCAAACTCCTTTAATATTTCTGTTTCCAAGCATTTTGATAAGGGATCCTCAACTATATTGTCAATTAAAAATCTTTTTAACAAAATTTTAAAAACAAAAATACTAAGTATATAGAGAAAAAAGTAGAAGAAATATATATTACATATATATGTATACACAAACACACAGGACAGCTGGCATTCACTCGTTTGCTTATAAATCACTGGAGACTTTCCATCTCATTCATGGGAAACACCAGTCATCTGAAAATGTCCAGTAGAACTCTGGGCCGCATATTTGTTTATTGTGGTCCTCATCTTTCCTGCTTCTCACTCACTGTACTGCTGCCACCTTGTCAGTGAGTGTGGAATGCACCAGGCGCTCACGGCCCCTCCCTTGGATGTTCTCTGTGCAGATTACCCCTGTCCAGGCTCCCAACCTGCCTCAGGTCCAGGTTTCCTTCTCACCAAGTCTTCCCTGACCACACTATCAAAGCTCACAAGCTCCTCCCACATTCCCTAGTCTCCCCCCAATGCTTTTTCTTTTTCTTTTTAAATTTATTTTATTGTACATGTTTGCAATTCAAGCAGTTTACAATCATCTTGGGGAGTACTTACATGTCCATATTACAGCTCCTTGTTTCTCGTTTGTTTTTTCTAATCCCTTTCCCCTGCCCCACCTTCTTCTCTGGTTCTCCTGCCACCTTTTTACATACTTACGGATATTATTTGTTGTTTTTCTAATCCCTTTCCCCTTCCCTCCCTGCCCACCCTCCTTCTCTGGTTCTCCTGTCACCTTTTACATACTTACTGATATTATTTGCCTTAGTTCATGTTATGGCATATATTTATATTGATTGGAGTTATTAGGATCCTGTACATGGCCCATCTTTATTCCTCTCACTTCCTCTTTCCCTCTTCCTCCCCCTTCATCCTTGTTCCCTTGGACCACTTCCCTATTTTCCCTAAACTTAGCATTTATTACTGCCTACCATGCAACGTATAAAATACATCCTACCGTTTTGCTATCTGTACACTACAAGAGGAGAAGGAGATGTGTTTTGTTTATTGCTGTATTCTCATCTTCCAGAGGAATATCCGCTATAGTGTAGCTGTTAAATCTTTGTTAAATAAATAGTAGTCAGTATTAACATGATCACTTATGTGGGCAATAGACTCTAATCTATTAATTCCAGGTTTTCCAAACAGTTAATGAAACCAGATCCAAATGATTTAACACTATCCTTCCCTAGAGGAAAAAAAAATCTACATGAATATATATAAATTGAAACAAAAGTTTTGTAAAATAATATCCTCATTTCACTATCAGGGATATTTTGATACCATCTATGTTAGTTAACATATTTCACTAACTCTAAGGAACATGCTTATATTTTCATTTTAACATCTTTGAAATTAGGTTGCATCTCATCTATGTATCAGTAGGATACTTAGTACCAATATGAACATTTTCAAAATTTTTACCATGTATAGCGTTTGCATTTTATAGGACCATCAAAATGACATACATTTGATGGAATCTTAGAGTCCATGAAAACCTCATTTCCTTCTTTATTAAAGACTACTAAATTTATTGTTACAGTTCATTGATGAATGCAAGCTGCATTTTGACAACCAGTGGTTTAAAACAGAGATTAACAAATTAGCCCTCCTCCTGTTTTTATACAGCTGGCAAACTGAGGACATTATTTTTACTTGCTTTTTTCTTGTGGTACTGAGAATTGAACCTAGGACTTTCACACTGAGCTACAGCTCTAGCCCTTTTAAAATTTAATTTTTTACTTTGAGACACATTATCACTAAATTGCTAAATTGTCAGCCTTGTGCTCAAGTTTGGGATCCTCCTACCTCAGCCTCCCAGAGTGCTGGGGTTACAGGCATGCGCCACCAGGCCTACTTTTTTGTTTTTTGGTTTTTTTGCCCTTAGTTTGGGAATTGACCCAAAGGATGACCAGCCAGCTGTATCCCCAGCTCTTTTTAAAAATTGTGATAAAGAGTCTTGTTAAATTACCCAAATTAGACTTGAATTTGGGATCCTCCTGTGTTAGCTTCCTGAATAGCCAGGATTATAGGTGTTTACCACCAAACCCAGACAATTGTTCCTTGTTTTTGTTTCTGTTTTTTACTTCTACATTTTTAAATTTCAGGAAATAAAAATACCAAAGGAGTATATTGTGACGCGTGAAAATCATACAACACTCAAAATTTCAGCATCCATAATAAATTTTGTTGAGACACAACAGCAATTATTTCTTAAGTACTATTGCCTATAGCTGCTTTCCTTCTGGTGTAAGTCCAGTGGTAGCAACAGAGACCACGTGGCCTGCAATGCCTAAATTTGTAAACCCTAGCTGTAAAGAAGAGAAATGAAGAATACCAAAATTTTCAGCTCACCAATTCCTTAAATTGCGTCTTTCAGTGCCGCTCAATATTTCCTACTCTGGGCCACAAGAGATGTTGCAGCTGTAGCGTCTGTACTTCTAGTTCCCGGGAAAAATCAGTCCAGAGTTCAAAAGCCAGGCTTCCTGTGTTCTTATATCTGGATGCTTGCTCTTCCCAGTTCTTCTGAGGGCTGGGTGAGAAGAGCCTATCTTTTTTAAATCCATTGTTATCTAATCTGTAACATCTAAATTGGTTTAAATCATGTGCCTAAAATCGTTCATTCTGATTGGATTGTTAGCTGTTATCCACAGTGATGCCAAAACCTTTCTTGCAAATGTCTATTCGAAGGTAAAAATGAGGTTTGGTTTCCAGGCTGGATCCAGAAGCTCTCTCCAGGTTCAGTCCCGTAGTGGTGGGAGTCCTTCCTCCTTTCTCTGTTGTCCAGAGTCCAACTATCTTCTCTCTAATTTATACGGGTAAACTGAAATCCATTACTTGCCCTTGTGGAGGGAGCCCCAGGGGGCAGGCTCACTCCTATATTGTCTGGGTAGTCTGCAGTTCTAGTGGCTTTCCAGTTGCCCAAATAAGGTACCCACTGGGGTGAGGTTTCTCAAGGTAGCAGTTTGAACCTTTCATAATCCATTAACCAGGGTGGAAAGTTATTATCCCGATGTTCCCTCCCCTCCAACCACCCTTCCCCCTTTACCAACTCCTCCCTTGGAAACTTCTTGATTTAATCTCAGGCCTTCTCTCCCTCTCCTTACTTCCCTTGGGATACAAGCTCTGAGGGGAAGGAAAGACTTCAAGGGCCCCTTGAACAGCAAGAAATATTTATATTTCCACATATTCTAGTGCCCCCAAGCCACCAAATTAAAATTAAATTCCAGTTTACAAATTAAAATTTCTAGATTGCCAGCACCTGAAACAACTTTGAAAGTACTAATCCCAGCGCTCTGGGAGGCTGAGGCAGGAGGATTGCTAATTTGAGGCTGGCCTGGGCAATTTAGTGATTTAAAAAGAGCCTATCTCAAAATTTTAAAAGGGAAGGCAGGGCCAAGGATGTAGCTCAGTGCAAATGCCCTGAGTTCGATCCTCAGTACAGCAAAAGAAAAACATAAACAAACAAAAACAAAAAAGATTTGCATAGCAGTGCTAAGGGAGGCTGGGGCCATTATATATATACGTATCTCTACTTGGTAAACATGACAAATGAAGCCCATGATGGTATAAATGTATCATGGAGGGTCTTTAATCTCATCTGACTGCTGGAGAAAGCCTCCCCAAGAAATACCCTTGGCATTTCAAGTAGCCAAGGGTATTTCCTTCAGAACAGCAGGGTGAAACGAAATGAGAGCTTTAGAAAATAGCAGGAACTTCAGGTAGGGATCTTACAGACCTCACCTACAGACCACAGATCTCCTGATCCCTCAGGGCCTCCTATTACTTTACCCTTTTTGTTCCAACCACACTGACATTCTCCCACCTTTGCAAGGACCACTGCACAAGCTTCTTCATCCAGATGAAGAGTTTCTTCATCCACAGATCTTCTCATCTTTTTCTTCAAATTTTCCAAATCTTTTGGCAAAGCTGTTTCTCAATGAAGCCCACCTTCCCTGCCCTTCCTATTTAAAATGGCCAGTTTCCCCCACCTAGAATCCCCTGTGCCCCTTGCCCTAGTATTCTACTGGGGGTGAGGGGGTTTTGCCATAGTTCTCCTCCTTTTCCCATAGAACAAGTACTTGATAGTTTGATATGCTTATTGCTTGCTTCTTTGGCTGAAATTTTTTGTTTTTTTATTTTGAGACAGGATCTCACTTCGGAATTCAGGCTGGCCTTGCTATGTATCCCAGGCTGGCCTTTAACCGAGTCTCCTCCTGCCTCAGCCTTCCAAGTGCTGGGTTTACAATCATGTACCAACATGCCTGGCTTTGGCAAGAGTTTAAATCTCCCAAAGAGAGCAACTTTTGCCTGTCTCGTTCACTAACATTATATCAAATACCTGGAATTTAGCAGCCATTGAAGAATACTTGTTGAAAAAACAGACGTGTGGACCAATGGAACAGAATTGAGGACACAGAAACCTCCTAAGACATATTCAAATATTTGATCTTTGTAAAGGGTCAAAAAGTATATGTTGGAGGAAAAATAGCCTATTCCACAAGGGGTGTTGGGAAAATTGGTTATCTGTTTGTAGAAAATTGAAACTGGGCCCTTATCTCTCACAATATACTAAAATAAGATCAAAATGGATCAAAGATCTAAACATTAAAACAGAAACATGAAATCTCGTAGAAGACAAAATAGGTAAAACACTCAAAGACATGGGAATAGGAAAGGGCTTTCTAAACAGAACCCTAATTGCATAGGAAATAGCAGCAAGAATCAACAAATGGGATTATGTCAGACTAAAGAGCTTCTGTACAGCAAAGATTCAATTAATAGAGTGAAGTGACAACCTACAGAATGCGAAAAAAAACTTTTGCCAGCTGCTCCTCAGACAGAGGACTAATATCTAGAATATACAAAGAACTCAAAAAAAAAAAATCAAACCACCTAAAATTAAAGACCCAGTCAAGAAATGGGGACAAGAAATGAACAGACACTTTGCAGAGGAAGAAATACAAATGGCCAACAAATATATGAAAAAAAGTCCAACATCTCTAGACATTAGAGAAATACAAATTAAGACAACACTAAGATTCCATCTTACTCTGGAATGAATGGCCATCATTAGGAAATCAAACAATAACAAATGATGGCATGGCCATGGCAAAAAAGGAACCCTCCCACATTGTTGGTGGGAACACAAACTAGTACACCTGTTAAGGAAATCAATATGGAGATTTCTCAAAGGACCGAAAGTAGAAATTCCATATGACCCAGGTATCCTCCTGCTGGGTATCTTCCCCAAAGAACTAAAGTCATCATACTACAGGAATATTTGCATACCAATGTTTACAGCAGCACAATTCATAATAGCTATATTCTGGAAGGAGCCTGTATACCCATCAACAGATGACTGGATAAACCAAGTGTGGTATCTGTATACAATGGAATACCACTCAGCTATAAAGAAGGACAAATTAGAGCCATTTGTAGGAAAATGGATGGATCTGGAAAACATAATGTTGATGAAATAAACCAGACATGCAAGCTTGAATACTGTATGGTATCCCTCATTGAGTGAGGCAAAGTGTAAACAAAGAAAGTGGTAAAAGATGGATACAAAGAGACAAGGGGACAGATCTTGTCCAATAAGGAAGGGGCCCAAGGGAACCAGAGGGGTAAGGGGGAGGGGAATGAAAATTCAGAGAAATAAAGATATGCCAAACACAGGAACCTAATAACCCCCACCCCCAAAAACAAACAAACAAACAAAAAAAACCATGACCTCACTTCAATAGCAATAGGAGGTGGCTAGGATATCACAGTAAAACATACAGTATAACAGTAAATTACAGTAAACATACAGTATGTTACAGTAAAACATGTACAACAGTTAACTATGCAGTTGCAACTTAATACTGTGTGTGTTTATTTACATTGTTTGTTGCTACATGCAAATAGCACCATATGCTAGTTATAATAACATCAGATGATTTGAACAAAAATTTGTGACAGAAGGCATACTTTTTCTGGTAAATGAAATTTTTATGTCGCCTTGCAAATTTTATCTTGTTTGGTATTAGGTACCGTGCAGACCAAGTTAGTCGTAATGTGTCTAAAGATTATGGATCGGGATGAAACATCCTCATAGTTGGTTCTTCATCAATCTTTTTGAAAGGCCTCTGGTTTCAGGAAGCTCCCATCGGAAAATGCTCTCTGGCAGGTTCTTCCAGATCAGCTCTGCTTTCCAAATTCTAGTGATTAGACCAAAACTCATTATTATATGTTTAAATGACTGAATGCTTGGCTTATTTATTCACTCAAGGAACAGAATAAGAAATAGATTCGGGGTCAGAAATGGGGGCAGTCAATGAAAGAAGATTGTTTATATCGATTTACTGTGTTTTGGGGAAAACTAGAAAGCTGAGTGTTAAATTTGGGATGTGCAGAGGTGCCCAGTTAACTGGACTCAGAGTTGGAATTCTTTCTTTTTTTTTTTGAGACAGAGTCTTGCTTTCGTAGATCAGACAGGCCTTGAACTCACTATGAGGCCAAGCTGGCCTCAAACTCACAATCCTCTTGCTTCAGCCTCCCAAGTGCTGGGATTTACAGGCGTGCACCACCACTCCCATCTGGAATTGGTGTTTTTGGAGACAGTCACAACAAAGGAAGAAAGGAAGGAGAAAAGGAGAAAAGAAGAGTGTATGTTTGGGTAACAGTAGTTTAAAGTTTATTCCAGCTATAATGCAGGTTATTCTGATTTTAAGGTAGCATCCCATGGCATACTTCTGAGTCCATTCTCAAGATATTCTGTTGTACTTGTCTCTGTTTTATAGATCCGCAATCTCTGGCACTAGGCGGTCATCTGGGTTTGGCTCACATAGCGGTGAACAAATGGATAAAATAATTTTAGAAATAGTTAAAACAGGAGACCACTGTGATCTTAGAATATCGAGACAAATGCTGCCATTCCTGTTAATATTTGGATGATAAATCCTTGTAGTAAATGCAACCTTCGGTGGTTTGAAGGGGTAGTCTGTAGGAAAATACACTGTCAAAAAGAATACATCACCTTGATATGGGGTGTCACTAGGTCCCATAATTGTGGCTTGCCAATGGAAAATATTATCCCCATCTGGGCCTGCAGAACATTGTGCTGAAGGGTCACCGGCCAAAGCACTAAATACCTTATTAATCGCTTCAGCACCATGGTCCTTGCTGTCCCAGCCCTTGGCGTCTGCGTTGTCCCGGCCCTTGGCGTCCGCGTCTGGTCGTTGCGCCCCGACGGGCTGGTCCTCGGCTACCAGCCGCGCGCAGACACTGCCTTGTAACGGAGGCGGCAGGTCTCGCGAGAAACGCGGCAGCATGGCCGGAGCTGGAGCTCTGCAAACCCAGATTTTAAACTCTTTACTTTGCAGCATAATTGTGATAAAACATAGGTAAGTGCTCATAACCAAACTGTCAGCTATTTCTTTTTCTTTTTTACAGAATCAATAATAGCTATTTTTCAATATGTTTTTTGTTTGTTTTTGTTTTTTTGGGGGGGGTGCTGGGGCTTGAACTCAGGCCCTTGCGCTTGCTAGGCAAGCCCTCCACCACTTGAGCTAAATCTCCAACCCCTCAGTAAGACTTTTTTAATAAGATTTTTATGTCTAAAAATTACCTATAAAATTTGTGATGTAACTATACAGTTTGAGAAAGGAGTTATCGAGACAGGTGTTAGGATTCTATTAGATAGTAAGTGTGACTGTGTGATCCAACAGATTCCAAGTTCTTGTGTACAGCAAACAAAGAATTACAAAGTGTACACTCTATGGTGAGGGAAAAACAGCTAAATTTATTGTAGGTCACAAAGAGCGAAACGGTGCCGAGTTGATAAAAAGGCACAATGCGTACCTTGCAGATAAATCGGGCTCTTGGGCTCAAGAGCAAGAGAAGAAAAAAGAGACAGACCCTGCATATGCTTTGGTCTGGGGTCATATGGAATACAGGCTACTCCTAAAGTGGAGTTGGAGCTCAAGTGGGTGGAGAGGAGTGAGCAGGGAGGGATGGCTTTAGGGTGGTGCTCAACCTCAGCCGGGTGGAAGGGAGTGAATTCCTCAGGCCCCAATATCCTGTCTGTACTATAAGGACAGAGGCCCTAAAACAGTCGGGTCAGGAAGTCCAACATGGAGTCTGCTGAATCATTACCCTCCAGGGATCTTACACAAACATTTTCAGATGTCCTATGGCTGTCAGGGACCTCCCCAGAGCATGACCAGGCAGGCTGTTAGCTCAGCGGTGCACGGGCCCTCCACGAACACTGCATAAATTGGACCTTAAAAAATATGTAGTGTCCCATGGGGTAGAGATTATCTTGCTTGCATAACAGCCCAGACTCCCTTTTAAATCCTTCAAAACCCCTAGACAAAGAGACTTTGTCCGTAACTTGCTCAGGACCCCCTCCTAGCTGGTAAGTGTTCTATTTCCTTACCTTTTTATCTTTTAAATAAATTTGCTTGGGGTTGGGTATTTAGCTCAACCTAGTGCTTGCCTATCAAGCACAAGGCCCTGAGTTTGAGCCCCAGCAAAAAAACAAAACAAACAAAAAAAAAATCACTGAATAGCAAAAAAAAATAAAGGGGGGTTTTCATATTTTATTTGAAGTCCTTTTTTTGTAAAATGCTGGAAATTACGTCCATTGCAGTGTTTAATTATAGAGAAATTTTTCAGATTTCAATTTAAAAATGTTTCGTGAATGTAGCTTGCAAAAATATCTTAGGAGCCAGGTGTGGTAGTGTTATTAGGTAGCTCCTAAAAGTGGCTCACCAATTAAATGTTACCAGATTTTGGATTGCTCACCTGTCCTTCTGGATAGACTCTAGGTTCTTCTTGTCTCAAACAAAGAATTGAGCAAAATGACCAGAAAGGAATGGCAAAGTTTATTTGAAAAAGTAAAAGTGAAGACTGAGGGAGAAACTGGCTCTTCAGTGTGAGCTTGGGCTGAGTAAAAGAGGAAAAAACAAGATAAAAGTACACCCTGGAGGACTCGGGGTGGGCTATTGTGAGGAAAGCCTCAATAGCAAGCTCTTCTTGGCATCTGTGTCCTTTTATACTGTCCGAATCTCAAGGAAACCTGGGAGAACTTCTACATACGGGTCCTGACAGGTGATGCCAGAATCCCACACCTCAGACTGACATCAGGTCTAGGCCATCCCATTGAAACCCTGCTTGAGTTCTCATGAGAAGTCCATGTGCAGGGTT
The DNA here is from genome assembly GCA_004026905.1 of Hystrix cristata. NCBI lineage: Eukaryota > Metazoa > Chordata > Mammalia > Rodentia > Hystricidae > Hystrix > Hystrix cristata. The sequence goes on from PVJO010013385.1 coordinate 17,504, forward strand.
TTGGGGACTGTTTTGTGTATGTGCTCCAGGATCTTCTAATTAACAGGCCACACCTACTTCCTCAGCCAGTTTTGCCACATCATAATCTCCTGTCTCAGTGGCTCATAATTATAATCCCAGCACGTGGGAGGCTGAGGCAGCAGGATCTCTGTGAGTTTGAGTCCACCCTAAACTACATAGTGAAACCCTGTCTCAAAGACAAAAACAAAACAAACAAAAACTTGTCACACCTGTCTCCTAGTCAGGGAACCAAAGATATCTCATCTGGGAGACACAAGCACCACTGCTCTGCTGTCAAAGCAGCCCACCAGGATGATAAACTCAGCCCCAATAAAAAATTAGAGAGACAAAGTTTAATGAAAAGAAAGCACTTTATTTGTAAAGAGGAAAAGAAAGGGAGCGGAAAGATAGATAGGTACCCTGATAAGAAAGAATCAGAGTAGTGGGCTCCAGAAAGATGGAGGACCCATGGACCCTGTCTTAGATTTTCTAGAACCAATGATTGTAAGAGAGCAGATTTAATAGAGGACATTCATAAGTCACAATATTCACCCACAAGCCAAATGCAGGAAGTGCCGAATGTCCATCTAGGCACTGGAGACCCAAAAGATCCAATCGAGGGCTGGGAGCCCACAGCACTGTTCCATGTACATCCGTGTCTGCAAATGATGGCTGAAGAAGTCTTCGCCGGAACCAGGATATGCTGCTCGCAGCAGAGATGACAACCAGAGCTCCTCCGAAGCAACAGCGGCCATCCTCGACGACACCAAGGCCCCGAGCTCCTTCCTCGACGAGCATTGCCAAGTTCCTTTTGGGAGAACCAACCGCAGCATTGCTTCTCCTGGGAAACAGCCCACCAACTAGCTACAGCTTCCACTCTGCCTTATGTTGCATCAGCAACAACCCTCAGGTGGATCTCGTACGCCCAGCATCACACCAGCTCAGTCCAGCTGGGCGCTCTGGCTCAAGTTGACCACATTAGGTCCACCACAGACCCATTGTTCCCACCTGGGTTATTTTCTTTTTAAAATTTTTTTTTTATTAGTACATGTTTGCAGTTCTAGCAGTTTACAGTTGTCTTGGGAATAGTTACATGTACAAATTACAGATTTTTTTTTCTGCTTCTCTTCCCCATCCTGGGGCTGGGGATTTAGCTCAGTGGTTAGAGTGCTGGCCTTGCAAGCACAAGGCCCTGAGTTCAAACCCCAGCACCAAAAAAAAAAAAAAAAAAAAAAAAAAGGTCAGGCTCTTCCCTATCTCTCCCTCCCCTTCCTTCCCCATCGTTGATTTCCCTATCACCTTTTTACGTACTTGTTGACATTATTTGTCTTAGCTTGTGTTATGACATATGTTTACATTGTACGGGGATCAAAGATCCCCCTAGAACTTGCCATAACTGGATTGGCTTCTGGGGAACTCTGCCTACTGTCATTTCTTCCAAGGGTCTATGTGCCACTTCTTTCTGTTTACTTGTCCTTGACCTACCTCTTAAGGCCTTATCTTTGGGGTGGGCAGCTTGTTGGCAAGCAGATACCTTATTCATGATTATTTTAGAGTTAGTAAGCAGGTGTGTGGCTATTGTACTCTATAATGACCCTGGAGTGAATAAAATAGTAATTCTAGAGTGAATCCACATGTATATATGTATATGTTAGTGCACAGGTGTGAGTACACACTGCCTTAAAGTTACTCAGCACCCCCCTTTGCCTTTCCTATATTTTATTGGAGGTGGGGCAGCTTTTGTTTGTGTATTTGGCTTTCTCTCTGTGTCCTGCCTGTCAGCTCTTTTTCTGGTCTCTTGGTGCAAGTCCCAAGGCCATTTAGTGTCTTTATTTGGTTTTTCTCCATTTTTCTACCCCTGCCCTTAACCTGCTTCCCAGGGGAATCTCTCCAGTAAAGTTGGTTTTTAACCCCTAGTCAGGATCAGCTAGAAGGCCTAATGAGGCCCCTATTTTATTTTTTTGCTGTCTACAGACCCCTGACCTACAAACTTAGGAGAAAAGAGAAAAAATTTGAGTGTTACAGGTTAGGTCCATATTTCTAAAGATTATTCCAAAATTACTACCACTTTGGACATTTAAACTTACTGATTCCAGTGCTTTGTATTACCCTAGGGATGCCAACCAACAAGGGACAGACCTGTGACTCTCAGTTCCGCCTTTGCCCCATCTGATTTGTAGGTATGGGCACTTGGGGAAGGTTTTTGTCTCTCTGAATGATTGAAATATCCATATGCCCATTTCTTCAAGGGAACCCTAAGGGTGGGTTGAGGGTTAGTAATTTGTTTTTAATTATTTCACACCCATACCAAGTACCTGCTTTGACGCAGATATAACCAGGGCGTGGAGCTTGTTATGGCTTGTGTCTAGATGTCCCCCCCGCAAGCCTCATGTGGTCATAGGCCGGGTGTTTTTGGAGGTGGCTGAATCTAGAGTGTGTGATTACTAATTTAGCCCACTGATTGGTCTGGTATAGTTCTGCTGGGATCAAGGATGTGATACTAAGATTAAAGGTGCTGGGAATAAGGGTGGGAGTGCTACCCACCCTAAGGGCAGGTAGCCTGGATAAGATATAAGGGACAGAAAGAGGCTGTTGATCCCTTGCTTGGTTTCTTTCTGCCCACCGTGTACTACTGTTTCTCCTCTATGATGTCCCTCTCCCACACCACCCTTCCTTGGAGACAGCCAATTATGGGCTGAAACCTCTATAAACTGTGAGCTAAATAAACCTTTCTTCCTTTAACTTTGGGTGCCTTCATTTTGGAACTTCCCAGTTTTGTGTACTTCAAAAAATAAATTTCTATTACTTCTAAATTACTCAGTCTGTGCTATTTTTTACAGCAGTTAGAATGGACAAAAGCATACAGTGTTTATTTTGCTTCCTGTCCTTGCATCAGGACTAAAAATTATGCTGGGCCATCCATGTCTGGGCACTCTGATGTGTGCTTTACATAAATGAGCCCCAGTGACCCTCACAGTGACCATAGTGGGTTTATATTAATCATCTCTATTTTTCAGCTAATGAACCTAAAGCAATGCCTTCCTTTGTGCTTCTTCCCTGGAGAACCTACCCATCGGGTACACTGCCCTCAAATCCAGAAGGTGGGGAATATTCTCAGCAACTTGGGTCTATGTCAAGTGATGTTGGGAGGGATTGTATCTCAGGAAAAATAAGAGGTATTTTCCCTCCCTTCTCCCTTCATCTTACCTCCATTCCTTCCTTTTCGTGTGGCAGTGGGGAGTGAACCCAGGACCCTCCAGCTGAACTACATTTCCAGTCCTTATTATTTTCAAATTTTGATACAGGGACTTAATGCAGGACTTGAAATTGCAATTATCTTGCTTCAGCTTCCAAGTGCTGGAATTACAGGCATAGACTATCACACCTGGTTGAGACAGTCTTAACTGTATTTTTTAGGGGCACCATTGAGTCTAAGGGTTTCTGCATTTTTCTCTTCCCTCAGAATAATATGCTCCATGAGCTGATGGGCTCAGTTATTTCTTATGGGGCTTGGGGTAGGAGGCTGGAAGCAGGTGAGAGAAACAGGGTAACTACTATGGGAAGGGAGTAGAGAAGGACCCAGCTGCTGTGTGTGTCAAGATAGGAACCTGCCAACTGTGTTGGTACTGCTGTTGCCACTGGTGGCAACAGCATACGTGTGAGCGGCTAGCACCAGCAAGAGGCCTCCAGCGGACTGGGCTTGTTCATGCTCAGGGCATTGTAGAGCTAGAGCTCTGTCCCTGGATCTTAGTGTGTAGCCTTCTCTCATGTGCTTCTCTGGGAAGGCTAAACCAGCAGGAAGGTGCAACAGCCTGGGGGAAGGATGCTGTGGCACAGTGAGGTACAGGCTGAAAGACAGGCAGCATTCTACTCCCTGGCCAGTCAGGCCAGCTGCTCAACCACCATGGAGTCCAACCCCACAATATGACATCTTTACTTTGGAATAGATTTTCCTACGGAGTGGCCCCAACCTACCCTCGAGTCTCATATTCATCATCTTCCACCTCAAAGAGTATTCCCTAGGACTTGGCATGTGTTTGTTCATTATTGTGACCCAGAATTCAAAGCATCTCACTGGATCTGAGGTGGCTTACTACCTTCTTAACCGGGAGATGGTCATATGGCAAAGTCATTGTCTCACTGATAGGACTACCTGAGGATAATGCGTGATTCAAATATTACGTACGATAAAGCATTTCACTAAAATGAATTTTTATGTGTGTGGTGAACCCACAGTCTCATGTGCTAGGCAAGTGCTCCACCACTGAGCAACATCCCCAGTTTAGGTGTTAACTGGTCACTAATTAAACCCAAGCAGGGGTTAGATCAGGAAACATGGCAGGCATGGATGAGACCCAAGAAGTCCAGAGGTCCTGCTCATCTTTAGGGTGACATTACCTTCCAGTACTGAATGCCTGACTTATGCACAGTGAAGCCCAAAACTGGCACAGATGGAGGCCAGCAACTGAGACTTATGGATCCATCGAGAACAGGGAAGACTAGGGACAGCATCTCAGTTGGATTAGCAATGATGGCCCCTCTGAAGAACCCTTTACTCCAGTGGTGCTATTAGGCACTTAACGTGCTTCAGGCCCTCATGATGAAACTCCTGTGCACTAAACATCCACAGAAATAAGGAGGCAAACAATGCCCCAGAGAAAACCAAATGAAGGGGAATGATAAATAGTGCCATGAGATCCTAGGTGAACCTTTGTGAAGCTGAGAGTGAAAGCATTATGGACATTCACCACCTCCTAATTTAATCAGTTAATTCCCGAGGTCTGAACTGGGGCAGGTGATTTATATACCACAGAATAAATAAAATGGTTTAGACCAAGGTTCACTTTATTTCTGGCCATGTCTTTGCAAATATCCACACAAAGATAACTCCCACATGTACTTCCCAAGCCCATATCCCCTCTCCAGAAGTTCAAACTCATATTTCTAACTCTACAGGATGTATCTCCCCAAATCAACATCTGACCCCCAACCATAACAACTTTCTTTTTCCCACTTATACTGAGAAGTGATCTGAAACTAAGGCTTCTATGTTCCTCCCAGATGCACCTCATTCTGAGCTTTAGTGTCTGCGTGCCCAGAATAAAACTATGCATTTATGCACCCAGCTAAAGAGGCAAGTAACAGGGGCACAGGATGGGTTCTGGATCATATAAAGTCTTGTCACCACAGTGAGGACAGGGGTTGGCACTGAACCAGACCACGGCTTGCCTCCCTGCATCATGCAGCATCTGCTTTAGCTTGGCATGCAAGTGGGCAAGTCTTCCCAGGTGGAGGATGGCTCGGTTTTCTTCATAACTCTCTAAGGGAGCAGGATACAGCACGTGGCTTAGCCTGCTCAGCCCAACGGTGTGGACCAGAAGACTCTGCAGCACATCCATGGAGATGGAGTTCCCACAGAAGGTGAAGGTTCTAAGTTGGGAACACTGGCTCAGGGCAGGCAAGATGGCAATGAAATGGGGGTCCATGATCCCACACTCATCTAAATCCAGGTCTTCAAGAGTGGAGGAGACTCTCTCTAGTATAACTCGAAGGGGCTCAGGATTCATAGTGGTCAGACTGACCCCACTCAAGCTCAGGTCCTTTAGCTGACCCACGCTGGGGCACTGGGACAGATGCGTCAAGTCTGACTCTGAAAATAGGCAGTTAGTTACCGAGAGTATCTCCAAGGAGCTCGTCAGGCACCTGGGGAAAGACAGAGCAGTTAGTGCTTGGGAATGGAGGAGGGCAGTGTAGGGATGGCTCAGGCCTTGAGGGTGGAGGGGAGGACAAACTCGAAATCTTTCTGATTATGGCTAACTCCCAGGATGCAACTATACAAAGGGGTATTCAGGCAAGTTCAAGGTTAGGTGGAGTCTTTTCTCCGTTACTTATTTTGCTGTGTAACTAGGTCAGGCAAGTGACTGAAATCTCAAAATCTTCCTTTGCTCTTCTGTCAAGCAGAGAACATACACCTCTTAGGTGCTATGAGCATGAATTAAAATGATGACAGAACACACTCAGAAGAGCTTGACCCCATGTCTCAAGCAAGGAAGGACATGAGTGAATTCTGATTTCAAAAATACAATTGTAAATGCTTTGAATTTTTTTTTTTTTTTGCTTTGAAATTAATGGAAAAGGGCTGGGGATTTAGCTCAGTGGTTAGAGTGCTTGCCTTGCAAGCACAAAGCCCTGAGTTTGATCCCCAGCACCAGGGGAAAAAACAAAAAGAAATTAATGAAAAAAATTTTAATTTAAAGAAAGAGACCAAAAAAGGAAAATGCTTTCAACTCAGGCTTCCTTCTGGCTACCTCCGTGGGCCCCAGTCACCTGTATCTCTGTGCTGGATGAGGCTCCCAGGAAACATGCACGAAGAAAACACTTAGCCAAGATCAGCAACATCCAAAGCGGGGTACTAGCCAACTTAAAATGTTGTATTACCAACTAACACTGTTTACCATTCCTCATCCCACTCCTCTCTCATCTCCATAATCATGCATTTACCACATATGCCCTACAAGTTCAAAGCAACCCTTTAGAGAAAGGAAATCTGAGACAGGTTTGGAGAGAGAGACTCATGCTAAGAAAGCTTGTAAGTGCAGAGCTGACAATCTGAAGTCTAATGTCTGGTGGACTTCCCATTCTTCAGTGCCCTCCTCCCTTAGATAGTTTTAGTTAACCCAACATGACTTCCCAAGAAATACTTCCTAAACCCAACCTCCACAGACTCAAATGCCCCATTAGTTCCTAGGAATCACTGTTAATAGCACCTGTCCTAGTTTATGACTTTGATTATGGTTTGTACCTTCCAAAATTCATGTTGAAATTTAATCTCCATTATGAGATACTAAGAGGTGGAACCATGTATGATCTTTAAGCAGTGATTAGCTGGAGGTAGCGCCTCACGCCTGTGATCCCAGCAGCCTGGGAAGCTGAAGGAGGAGGATCACAAATCTGAACTCAGCCTAGGCAACTCAGCAAGACCCTGTCTCAAAAATAAAAAAAGCGCTGAGGGGTATAACTCAGTGCAAAGATTTTGAGTTCAATCCCCAATACCAATGGAAAGGGACAAAAAAGAAGTCATTAGGGGCTCTGCTTTCATGAATAGATTAATGGATAACAGGCTATCTCAAGAGTGGGTTCGCCATAAGTCTCTCTGGCTGGGTCCTTGGGCACTCCATCTCTCTAGCCTTAATACCCTGTACCACTCTGGGACGCCACCATTAAGAATGCCATCATCAGATGTTACCCCTCAACCCTGGACCAGAACTGTGAGCCAAAATAAACTTCTTTGTTATAACTGATCTAGTCTGTGCTACTGTATTATTAGCAACAGAAAACAAACCGAGACAACCTCTAACCTTTCTTTGGGCATTTATAGGATAGCACACTTGGGAACGAGATAGTCTGTTGATCTCTAGTGACCTTTTCACTTCTGCATTGCTTGTGGCTGGCACACAGCAGATGCCCATTATTGTTCCTGGAGTTAAGGCTTGCTGAGGTCTACGGAGAATCCTCAGCAAATGCTCACCTGAGCACTTTGTGCAGGCGGCCTTTGAGGAAGGAGACTGAGTCCAAATACAGTTCCTGGAGGTGATGAAAATTGAGGAACTGAGAGGTAAACTGGTCGACATACTGCTCTTCCTTCTCCGGGTAAGCACAAGGAGTGATGAGGATGTGGGAGAGGAGGAGTCTGCGCAGGTTATTCATCTGGCCCAGGTAAGAAGCAAAATTCCCAAAGGTGGACAGCTTCCAAGTACAATTCATTTCCAAATCCTGGACAGAGTCCAGCTGCACTATTTTCAGGATCATCTTAATATTCTGGATGGGCACTGCAAAAATCCTCAGCTTCTTACAGCACAGATGGAGTAAATCTTTTTTCTGCCTGACCATCTTAATGAGTGGGGGGAGCAATTCATCATTCCTGCCTTGCTTGAGGCACAAGTCTAAGAGCACCTTCACAGGAGCAAAGGGCTGCTCTGCCCTTGTCTCGAAACCATCTAAGTTTTGCTTCTTCCTCTTGGGCTCTGCGGCCTCTAGTTCAATCAGTGACCACACACCTATCCTGGTTCCAGACCATATGGTCCAGAAGTCCTGATGTGCATTCTTGCGTAAATCTAACACTTGCAGTTTCCACCTCCTGTAGGGAAAACAGGTAAATAATTCAGAATTAAAAGCAAGAGCCTCAGAATCAGGTGAGGAACAAACATCCAACCTGAACCGTTACTCCAAACCCTAGACATCAGATTGTCCCTTCACCCCTGGGATCCTTACTTGTCCCTGCTCTCACATCCTTAAGTGCCATTGGGTACAAGTGGGTACCAGTCCTTCAGTCCTGTGTGTGACTTTATCAATCCTTCACATCCAGAAGCCCATTCTCTGAGTGACACCAGAAAGGACCCTTAGACCTCCCTGAGCTCCCTCACTGGCACCTACGGAAGGACCTGGCCCATGCACTGACTCTCTAGCCCTCACCCCAACTGTGTCTTGCTTAGATTCCCAGGGCCTTCCCCAAACTACTGGATAACCCTCACCTGGGGCGAACCTCCTGCGAAAGCAGCACATCGAGACCACTCAGTGCTGCTTGGAAGTTCTCCTGGTGAGGTGGTTGTTCTGTCATCAGGGCCCCCAGAGGGAGGCAAGCAAAGGGCCAGGCCTGCACCATTGCCTGGAGGGTCTTGCTGCATCTCTTAGTATAGGCCGCCATGAACAGAGGTGGGAAGAGCTCCACGGGCAGCTCCTCCAGGGCACCAATGACCAAGGCCTCATCCCTCAGCAGGCTCTGCCCGGCCAGCTCCACAAGTCTTGGCGGGGTCCACATCGTTATCCTGATGAATCTTTTTCAAAAGGAATCCTGAAGAAATACACAGGGAGCAAAGCATCCTTCTCAGGCTATGTGTGAGCAAATCCATCTTTCCAGCCTTCAGAGGACCAGCTCAGGGCCCAAGTCCCTGCTCTGACAACAGCAAGGGAAGCCCTCAGTTTACCCAAATTCTATTTTGTACTTAAGTGGTTCCAAAGCCCTCACTGTATCTCTGCCTGTCTCAGGACAAGCATCTGGCCAAGCACCAACAAGGTGACCACTTGTCCCATCCCATATCCACCAGTGCTCCATTTAATTCTAGACCCCTGGGAAGTAAGTACTGAAAGCTGACTTCGCCCACTGTAGAAGAAAGTTTGATGTTATAGGTCGAGTATCCCATAGCAGAAAAGCTTGGGACCAGAAGTGTTAGGGATTTCAGAATTTTTCAGATGTTAGAACATCGAGATACCTGGGGATGGGACCCAAGTCTAAATGCAAAATTTATGTTGTATATATACTTTATAGGGGGCTGGGGATTTAGTGCAGTGGTTAGAGCGCTTGCCTTGCAAGCACAAGGACCCGAGTTCGATCTCTAGCACTAAAAATAAATAAATAAATAAATAAATAAATAAATAAATAAATAAAGCCTTCAGATAATTTTATATACAACATTTGTAGTAATTATGTGCATGAAACAAAGCTTTATGGTGTGGAATTTTCTACTTGTGGCATCATCTTGGCTATGAAAAAGTTTCAGATTTTGAAGCATTCTGGATTTCAGATTTTTGGATTCAAGATGCTCACCTGTTTACCCAAGGACAATGGAAATGGGAATGCCACATGGCTCAGCACAGTCTCCTCCTCCACTTCAACAAACAATAAGCCAGATAAGAAAGATAAGAAACACGTGCACAACAGGTGCCACAGTATTTCCTTTAAAAGACTTTAAATGAGAAAACCTAAAGCAGTATAACAGTATTGAACAAATTAAAAAATTTTAAAGAAAGATGTATATCTTAATGTGTCTCTATGAATATTAGAATTACCATTTTCTGTGACTATCTTAGTATCACTGTATCAGGGGAACAAATAGTTCATTACATCTCCCTTTCATTTTTCAAAATAATTTTTTTTGTTTTTTGAGACAGAGTCTCACTTTGGAGTTTAGGCCTGCCTTGAATTTGTAGCAATCCTCCTGTCTCAGTCTCCCAAATGCTGGGATTATAGGTGTGTGCCACCACACCCCGCTTCAAAAGGGTATTTTTTAACCGACAAATATTGTGCATATTCCTTGTGTATGTCTTAAAATATGTACACATCGTAGAATGGTTAACTCAAACTAACATGCATTACCCCACACACTTAGTAACTTGTGGTGACTACACATAAAATCTACTCTCCCAGCAATTTTCAAGTGTACAATACACTGTAAATGAAGTTACATGTTGTATTCTAGGTATCTTGAATAAACTTTCACTCCTTCCCCTCATAAAAGAAAAAAAAAATCTCAAAAATATTTTGTAAGGGGGATGGAGATTTAGCTCAGGGGTAGAGCACTTGCCTAGCAAGCACAAGACCCTGAGTTTGATCCCCAGCACCCCCCCATCATAAAGTTTTACTTAAGAAAGAGAACCCAATAAAGTCACAAAATCATAAATGATATGAACTATAACTAGTGGTCACACATTATATAAAATGTCATCAATAAAATTCCAATAACCAGATGTCTTTCATTCAAATCTGTTTAACAAATTATTTTAAATGCCAGCAAAATTACATAAACCAAAATAAATCGAAATGTTTGAAATTAAGGCAAAACTGCATTGAAAGGGAAAAGAAAAATCTGCTGTCTTGTAGATAAAGCAAAAGCCTGTCTGGCCCAGAGAGCCCAGCTGAGGCTCCTACCTCACCAGACCCAGGTGTCATGCAGGAAGCCGTCTGCCCAGACCACGGGGAGGACTCTGCCTCCTTCCCTGGACTCCTCCAAAACTGCGACTTTCTAGCATGCCTCCCATGTACAGCTCAAAGCTTCCTGCGAGAGCAAAATCTTAACACATTACTGGATCCACCCAGTGAACCCTGATTGGTTTTTTAATGTTCTGTAGATTCAACTGATAAAATCATGTATGTACTCATGAAACAGACAGGAAAAGAAAACCAACTGAAAGTATAACCGTTGGGAAAATTCTGGCCACATAAAAATTACCCAAATGTTTAAGTCATCTTTATAAAGAGGATGGTATCATCCCAAAAGTGGGGAAAAAACCCAAATTAAAAGTTCCCAAGTTAAAAAAAAAAAAAAAGTTCCCAAGTATCACACTGTCACTTACAATTTGTGTTCCCTAACACAGCAAATAAAATACCTATTCAAGGAATACGGGGTACAACTGAGGGGTGGTTGGCCTTCCAGAATTTGAAGGTCAAGGCTGCCCTAAATGAAATTAAGTCAAAATTACAACTAGAAAGAGAGAAGGGGGAAAAGCAGGAAGGGAAAAAAGGAAAGAAAGGGTAAAGGGAATTCACGGAGAAATGTGAATAAACCTACTGTAAATAGGGATGGAGGGAACAGGGAGCCGTGGGGAAGAGGGAGGAAAACCAAGATGCATCATGTACAGGTACAAAATAAATGAGATGAATGTGATCATTATATGTACATTGTACCTATACATGTTCTTGGTTAAAATAAATAAATAAATAAATTGAACCTGATCAGTAAAAAAAAATTAAAATTATGAATCAAAAAAAAAATTACAACTGGGAATTGGCCAGAAATAAGGGTGGAGGCTGGGCAGGGCAGCGCTGAGCATTTGTTATGATATATAGTGGATTATACCTGACAAGTAAAACGTTTTGTTTGGAGAAGCTGAAAGACTTTTGTCTGAAAAGAACTGAGGAATCAGAAGGGGAGGCTAAACATTGTGTGTACACTTTTAGTCCCAGCCTTGGGAGGCTGAAGCAGGACAATCACTTAATCTCAGAAGTTCCAGACCAGCCAGGGCAACAGTAAGCTACCATATCAAAACAAAACAAAACAAAACAAACAAAAACTGGGTTGGAGTAGAGTGTGGGTGTTCACTAAAGAAAAGACCAGAGAGACTTTGTAAATCCAAAATAATCACTGAGACTCAAGGGAGATTCAATCTTCCTCCCTCCCTGGGGTTAAACAGTGTTTCTTGTTAGAGTGTCTGGACCCACTCGGCAAAATGGCTTGAGAAGATTAAATCTAGAATGTGGGCAGAAGAAAGGTCAGAGGGTGGTATTAGTGACCAAACCTAAGAATGCAACCTTTCTAAGTCTGAAAGCAACTGAGGTATAAGAGCTGTGGATTCTTTGGCATCTTAGAGCTAAGGAAAGAAATGTATATGGGACAAATGCACATATCCTTGTCATCCAAGAAGCCACCAGAAGACCTGTTTAGGACCTGATGCCCTCTTCCACATCTGAATGGTTCACAGGCAGCAGATAAGGCCCAGGCACCATTCAGGGGTCATTAGCCCAAACATGATCTCCAAAGTTATCTTTCCAAGATGTTGAGAGCTAATGCCTCCTCAATTCCAGGAAACAACTCACGTAAACAGCCTCAAAAAGGAACTTTCTCTCTCCCTATGCTTCTCAGGTACAGAGATTCTGATCAGAGAGATGCTATAAGGCACAACAATTCAGCTTGATTTCTCTTTCCTGTTTTAAGCACAACACACAAATGCCAATACATTTTCACCTCACAAAATGCAAAGACATACTTGCCGTTTAACAATCAGTCAATTTTAGGGATGATTCCCACAATAGTCTGGCTTATATATTGATTCTTTTCAAGTTTGCGAACACTAGGAGAGTCTCTCAACCTCGAGAGTTCTCTAGGCCTTTCTTGGCCCCATGTGTGGTGATGCCCATACAATTTACACACTGAGCTGGTAAGGAGGCTGGGATTCACTGAAGGATGTTTTCCATTTTGATACCTTTCTGGAAGCAGCTTTTTCTCCAAATTTCTACTCTCAATATCAATGGCCTTTGCAAAACCTTGATTACATTGAAATGTGTCCTATAGACACATACTTGAACTCCTTGGCAACCATCTTTACTAATTGGTGGCACAAGATCAAGATCAGGAACAAAGATAACTGTCAATATCCCTAATTACTGAGCACCCATCAGGTACCAAAAAGGTAGGGACGGGGGCTGGAGATTTAGCTCAGTGATTAGAGTGCTTGCCTTGCAAGCACAAGGGCCTGAGTTTGATCCCCGGCACCACAAAAAAAAAAAAAAAAAAAAGGTAGGGATATGTTATCTAGTACTTCAATTAACCTTCACAGAAAAATCTAAGATCACTCTTACTTTCGTTTTTCTCTAGACACAGAATCCCAAGGGGGATCCTAAATCATCTGCCCTTGGGTCCTCGTCTGGGTCTTTAGAATATTTCTATGCTTCTGGTTTCTCCCAACCTGTGCTGTCATCTTTTTCTATATCCCAAGAATGTGAGTCACCTCAGCTGGAGCCTAGGATGTGGCCAAGGTGTTGAAAAGCAACCTTTCACTAATATCAACAAAATTCAAATAATTCTCCCAGTTCTTGTGAGCTATTTTGGAGAACACAGTAAGGCATAGCATATAGGAGGATAAAAGGTTCAGCACAAGCCCAGCTATTTTTCTGGATTCAAGGAGGTACCAACAATGTTGGAGGATAACTCTTTCTGGGGAAGACTTGGGATTCTCTGGGCTTCAGAGGCACCAGATCTAATGCCAGTGGCTTTCCCATGTTAGGCTCCTTTACTCAGTCTGAGCAGACAAGAATTTACCTGGGGAGGGCAGGTTGGTGATTTAGCTCAAGTGGTAGAGCAGCTGTCTAGCAAGTACAAGGCCCTGAGTTCAAGCCTCAGCACACACACACCAAAAAAAAAAACCAAAACAAAAGAAATTTACCTGAGATCCAGTAACCCTTTTTTCTCTCCCAAGTCACATCTTTTTCGGTAGTTTTGTATTAATTTTTAGTAGTACATGTTTGTAATACGTAATGTTTACATTCCTTGGTTGGAGTTGGTACACATACATACTATTGTTGGAAGGCTTGTGGGAGGATTCTTTGGTCTTTTTCATTTCTTTTATTTTTTCTTAGTACATTTATTACATTAGTACAATATACTAATAATGTTTACGTTCCTTGTGGAAGTTGGTACACGTACATAATCCATCTTAATTCCTTTAAAAAAAACTCTTTTCTGTTTCCACATCTCTTGATCCTGTTCCTTTTTTTTGTTTTGTTTTGTTTTTTTGGTACCATTAGGGAACATACAATGTTATGTTTACATTCCTTGTATGGAGATTGTACATATACATAAAACATCTTTTTTGGGGGACAGTGCTGGGGATGGAACGCAGGGCCTTACCCTTGCTAGGCAAGCACTCTATCACTGAGCTAAATCCCCATCCCAAACATCGTAATTCCTTTTTTTATTCCCTTTCCCTTCCCTCCATCCATCCCTTGATTCACTTCCCTTTTGAGTAAGATCTATCCCTCTACTTACTATTATCCTTTATTTTGCTTTTTTTTTTTTGCTATTTATCTATAGTTTAGGTTTCTCATATAAGAGAAACTTACAAATGACTCAAGTTTATCTTTCTTTATGACAGAATAGTACTCCATTGTATGTAAATACCACATTTGCTTTATCTAGTCATCTGCTGATGGACATACAGGCCACTTCCAACATTTACTTAGCTATTATGAATTGTGCTGCTACAAACATGGGTATGCATGTGTTATGGCTGGTGTACAGATGTCCCTCCAAAAGCTTCATGTAGTCATGGGTGGCACTTTTTCAGAGGTGGCTGGATCTAGACTGTAGGATGCTGGGATTAAGGATGTGTGATTACTAAATCAGTCCACCGAATGGTTTGGCACTGCCCTAATCCCAGTAGCCTAGATGGAATATAAAAGGGGCAGGAAAAAACTGCCAAGGTCCCTTGCTTGCCTTGCTGCCTTCTGCCTGCTTTCATGAACTATTTCTCCTCTGTGATGTCTGTCTGCCATACTACCCTGCCTTGGAGCCAGCCAATTTTGGACTGAAACCTCTTACAAACTGTGAGCTAAATAAACCTTTCCTCCTTTAACTTTGATTGTTGGGTATTTTGTCTCCCCAACAAGAAAAGTAAGATAGCATGTATCACTGTAATATGAAGTCTTTACCTCTTTTAGGAAGATACTCAAATTCAGTAATGTAGCAGGATACAAAATCAACACACAAAAATCAGTAGCATTTCTGTACGGTAATAATAAATCCAGGCAACCCACTTTTGGGTCCCTTCCTGTCTCTCAGGAGCTGTCTCTGTCTCAATAAATTTTCCTACCCTTAAAAAATAATAATAAACCCACTGAGAAAGAAATTAGGAAAACAATACCATTCATAATAGCATCCAGAAAAATTAAATGCTTAGGAACTAACCTAAGGAAATGAAAGTCCTCTACAACAGAAACTACAGGACACTGAAAAAGCAGATCACAGAGGATACCAGAAAATGGAAAGATAGCCTGTTTCAGGATAGGCAGAACCAATATGGCAAAATGGCTACACTGCCAAAACAGATATACAGATTTAATACAATCCCAGTCAAAATACCAAAAGCATTTCTCACAAAACTAGAGAAAACAATCCTGAAATTCATATTGAACTAGAAGAGACCCAGAAGAGCAAAAGCAATCCCAAGCAACAAAAAGCAAAGCAAGGAGGAATCACAATCTTTGAACTTCAAATTACATTACAAAGCTACAATTATAAAAACAGCATGGTACTGGCACAAAAATAGACATGAGGATCAATGGCACGGCATAGAGCATGCACAAACAACTCCAGGCCATTCAGCTATTTCACATTTGATAAATGGGTCAAAAACATACACTAGAGGAAAGATAGCCTCTTTAATAAATGGTACTGGGGAAACTGGCTTCCACATGGAGAAGACTGAATCTATTTCCCACCATGTACTAAACTAAAATCAAAATGGATTAAAGATCTAAATGTTAAAACATAAACAATCTGCTGGAAGACAAAATAGGTAAAACCCTTGAAGTCATAGGTATAGGCAAAGACTTAGTGAGCAGAAACCCAGTTGCACAGGAAATAGTTCTTAGAATCAACAAATTGTATCAAATTAAAAAGCTTCTGCACAGCCAAAGAAACAACCAACAGAGTAAAAAAATCAACCTACAGAATGGGACAAAAAATTTTGCTAGTGATGCCTTAGACAAAGGACTTATATCTATAATATATAAAGAACTCAAAAAAATTAGAACCCCCTCTTAAAAAAATAAAAGATTCAATCCAAAAAATGGGCAAGCACAATAAATAGGCACTTCACAGAAGTAACAATGACCAATAAATACATGAAGAAATGGTCAGCATTTCTGGCCATTAGAGAAATGTAAATTAAAACAACACTGAGATTCCATTTCACTCCAAAGGGACTACTGGGAGGAAAGACTTCCCCACTCTGCACACCTTTGCTAGAGACAAGGAATCAAACTCACTGATGCAGCCTCACCCACATGATCTGGAAAGCAGAAGTGCATAGAGGTCCCTCTATCACCTGAGGCAGAGACTGAGAAGGTCTCGAGTCATCACTCCTGCAGCCTGTGACCTACACTCTGCTTGGTTCATCCTCCTTGCTCTCTGCTCAGGTGAGATATTAAGGCAGGAACTGTGGGGTCAGGACCCTGATTTCACCTCTCCACATGTCCCTCTCCATTCCAGGTTTTGGGTTCAGTAAGCCCCTGGCACAACTACCTTTAGAGTCTAGAGCTTTGTACATCAGGTCACCATCTCTTGCTTTGGAGGCATCGGTTACATCGAGGGTACTAACGAAATATACTGAAAGCTACAATACAAGCGCACTGTTCAACCCTGCCAGGTACATGGTCATTCTTGAGGTTTAGGTTCCAACTCAATTCCCCAGATCCAAGTCAGACCATGGGCCTACCTGGCCTCCTCATGTGGCACCTGAGGCTGGGTTGTACAACCTTGTTGTTTACTTTCCAGGAGTGACTCTTACCCCTGTGGTCCATGCCCACAGTAAGTGAAACCAAACCTCCCTGAGCTCATGTACTCTACCTACTTGATATTCTGTACAGGTCTAAAATTGGTGTTTGATTACCCTGAGGAGAGGTTTGAATGGAACTCTAACTTTGGGAATAAACTGTCCAACACACTAACACTGTTTCTTAGAAAAGGCAGCAGGATGGATACCTGCAGTCCTAGTACTCGGGAGGCTTAGACATAGGACTCCTGTGAGTTTGAGGCCAGCCGGGGCTATATAGTGAGTTCAAGACCAGCCTGAACTGTATAGCGAGACCCTGTCTCAAAAAACCAAAAAAAAAAAAAAAAAAAAAAAAAAAAAAAAAAAAAAAAAAAAAAAAAAAAAAAAAAAAAAAAAAAAAAAAAAAAAAAAAAAAAAAAAAAAAAAAAAAAAAAAAAAAAAAAAAAAAAGCCAGGTATAGTGGCATACACCTGTAATCCCAGCACTCGGGAGGCAGAGGCAGGAGGATTGCAGTGAGTTCAAACCAGCCTGAACTACATAGTGAGACCCTAAAAAACAAAAAGTAGCAGGACATGACTGTAATAAAATCTAATCTACAAATAAACAAACAAAGGCAGCAGGACAAATGAAATGCTCTATGGGGAAAATCATTTGAAAAAATAAAGGCTATTCCTGCTTCTGCCCTCCCTGAGAGGGCACTCAAGATGCAGACTCCCCCTAAATCCTTAGTGACAAGGACAGAGAAGACCAGATTCTCTGACCACCCAAGACGGTTCAAGGGACCATCTTACCTGACGATGTCTTCTGTAGTTCGGCCCAACCTAGAAGAGCCTCTGGTCTTCCAATACTTCGTTTTCCAGCTGTCCTACGGTGTTGGTCACCGGTCTCCCCACGAGTCTTAGAGTAATACCAAAATGCTCCAAAAGCAAGAAGACTGTGCTTTAAACATGTGTCGTTATGAAACACTACCCCCGCTAAGACTGTTGAGAAAATGAACACTAGATCCCGCCCTTTCCACAGGAGTCTTACTCCAAACCTCAACACCAGTTTGTGCTCGGCTGAATCCGAGGACAATCTGAGTGACAGAGTCTGTGCTCAGTCACAAGTGGACCCTTCACCCACAGACAACGGCTACTATTCTGCCACCAAATTTCTGCCGTTCCTTTACTCCTTCGGGGATTCTGCCTGAACGGCCCACCCTCTTCCGACACCTCCAGAGGGTCCCATTTCAAATGTACGAGCAAATGAGATCAAATAGAAAGCCCAGACACAACCTGTTTGTTATGTCCAAAACTCTCACTGAGGCACCCTGGTAGCCCGGACTAACTGGAGTCCACCTTGCCCCATAAGCTCTTCCCTTCAACGCTACGTTGTGGCAACCCACTTTCATGTGAGAAAGAGGGCCCCAGGGAAGTTGATGGTGACCTTCAGGAGGCCAAGATCACCCTGTGAGAAAACGCAGAAAACAAGAGTTTCAACTTACGTTTTCTCCCACAACACGCGGCTCGCCCCGTGCCTCCCGCTTGCTCACTCAGTGGCTGAGGCGGCTGAGGACGCCGGAAGTCCCCGCCCCCGCCCTTCACAGACCGACAAATCGACCAATCCTGGCTTCCCATTCCTTCTCGCGTGAAATCTCGTGAGATCCTGCAGGGCGAAGTAGAGAATCCAGAACATTCTTGAGGAGCGGAAGGGGGAGGGGGGCGGGGAGCAGGGTGAGTGGTGCCTGTGGCCACTCCCACCAGAGTGCTGTGGGCGGGGAACGGGCGTGGGGCCGGAGAGGGGAATCCGAGAGTGAAGAGGGGATTTAGTGGGGTAGCAGAGGGAGGGAGGCAGGCAGACAGGGGTAGTAGGGTGAAGGGGGACATTGGGTAGGAATACGAGGGACCACGGTGTGGGGAGGTGCACTTTGAGGGTTAGGCAAAGGCCAGTGGGAGCAGGGTCTTTTGGAGCGGGTAGCAGAGTGAAGGCAGTGGAGGTGGAGTGGGGGCACAGGGTAGGGTAGGCAGAGGAGGGCCAGGGAAGAGAGTAGTATGCAGGTAGGAGGATGAAGAGGGGGGTGATATGGAGGCAGGAGTAGAGTAGGAGGAGGAGACTGGAGGAAGGGAGTAGGGTGGGAGGAGGTGGGTGAGAGTAGGGGCTGGTGTGAAGGTAGGAAGGTGAGGGCAGTAGGTGGGGTCAGAAGTGGAGGGTGAAGGGAGGGTGGGGCCTGGGTGGGAGAGTAGAAGTTCAGGGGGTTGGAGGCAGGAGAGTGAATGCCTGGCATGTGCTGGGGTTAGGGGCTGGGGAGTAGCCAGAAGAAAGGTATGGGTAAGATGAGGGGGTACTAGGATGGGGAGAGGTGTTTGGGAAGGGCCTCATTTATTCCATGGTGTTAGAGGTACAGGGGCATGTCCTTACCTTGAGCTAGAGTCCTAGCTCCATCCTACTTTCTTTGCCTACAAAGACACCACTGACCTTGCAAAGTCCCCTGCGCCAGCTCCGCTCTGGAACCAGTTATGTAATCTTGAGTCGAAGACACTCCTGCCTGTATTCAATTCACTTGCCCTCCCTCTACAGGGTATATTCTTTAGTCTTCAATTCAGATTTAGGTTTCCAGAACCTTTCCAGAAGATCCATATATCTGCATTAGCTCTCTTCCCTCCCATACCTTTACCTTCTGAGTCCTTCAGAGGACTTCCTGCTTTTATTAAATTCAGAGGTTCTTCCCCAGCCCCCCAACAAATCCGAGTTGACGGCTGGTGAGCCGGGAGCCAGCCAAGGAGGCAGAGGGTTATAGAGGCCTAGAATGCTGCCCCTGAGGCTTGACCACCTGGGGATTTTGTATTTAGGGCCGGCAGGGGGCACCAGAGGCCTGTGGGCTCTACCATGGTTTGCAAGGGATGTACCAGTTGTTCCTTCCGGTCCCTTTTGAGGGTGGAGAAGGCAGAGTCAGACACCTGGAAAGGTAAAGAGGATCTTTCCCTGGTGAAGAGATGGAGAAGGGGTTCCTGGAAAAGTGGAAACCACGTTCAAGATCATTTAGGGTGGGACCCAAGAGTTCTTTGGGTGTTTTGAACTTGTCTTGCTCACTCATGCCTGGGAAGTACTCAACCTCCATGAACTATTTTTTTCTTTTCCTAAAAGGGATGGGTCGAAGGGGGGTCTGAGACTATGTTCCTGTCATCCAAGTGAACCCAAATCTCCAAATATGTCGTGGCAACCTTGCTGGCTAAGAGAAATGGGCAATGTGGTAGGTAGTTGCTTATTCCCAGATCTGTTCTGCTATTCTCCAGGCATCCTGCCAGGGAACAAGGCGAGCTTTAGGCTCCCAGCCACAGGTGAATGAGTGAATGAGTGAAGGAATGAGGGAAGGGATACATAGGTACATTCCAATGAGGTCATTGCAATAATCCCTGTTGGAACTGGGATTGACACATAGAACAGGGTTGATAAAAACTGCCATTTTTGCACCTTGGAACTGTAGCCTCTCAGCCTTTCCTCTTCTTTGATTTACTCAACAGTGGTTTGTCTTTGAAGAGGTGTGGAGACAATGGCTCAAAAGAGATTAAAAAAAAAAAACAACTCAGGATAACCATTGTTTCCAAGTATCAAGTTGCAAGAACTTTCTGATAAAACCAAACAGGCTAGGGTGGAAAATTACAAAGGCAGGTGGATCCTGGCAGGTTTGGTTGGAATCCCTGTCTGAGGCCTGAAAGGGAGCAGTCCTAGGAGCTGGAAAGGACCCAGTTAATGGCAGGGGTACACACTGCACACACCCAGTGAAGTACAGTGTTTGTCCAGTTTGAGGACAAGAAGAAACCAACTGAGGCAGAGGAGAGGGGGGTCATGTGAGATTTCCAAAGCACGTGAGATTTCCAAAGCAGATTTCAAAAGCAGAACTTTTGAAGGTTGCCCATTATTTTCATGATCTGGTTACTGTCACTCAGGTGTGACTCATATGTTGAAAACATGCTGAGGTAGGGGGAGAAAACTTACAGGACAGGAGAGATGTGAGTAGGCAAGAGAGAAGTGTGGTCATGGAGGGCCACAGAGATGGTCAGTTGGGCAGGACTCATGGGGGGACAGCTTGCAGGGCATGAGGGAAAAATGAGGATAACAGCAGAGTGCTCACTACCCATCAGGTGGGGCTGCTCCTTCAATTTGTGGTGATGGGTTTTGTGGTGATGGGTGGAATGGAGGAGGGACAGTGTGAGGACAAAATGCTTGCTGAGCTCTTGATGCTTTTGGGACAACATACACAAAATACAATAAAATGCTTGGAATATTTTTTCCAGCTTGGGGTATACTTAATAGATAAAAATTGTATATATTCAAGATGTACATGGTGATTTGGTTTAGGTATACTTTTTATGTAGGTATATAGGTGCTGTATAGTGTTCACTACAATAAAATTAATACATGCTTCAACATAGTTAACTTTGATTGGGACACTTAAAATCTAGCAAATTTTAAATAAATAATGTGGTATTATTATCTATAGTTGTTGCCTTAATCTGTTTTATGCTTCTGTGACAGAATAACTGAAATTGGGTAATGCAGAAACAAAAATTTATTTTCTTACAGTTCTGGAGGCTGCAAAGTCCATAATCAAGGTGCCAGCAAGAAGGTATCTTCTCTTGCTTTATAGGTGTCAGCCATCACACTATGCTCACATTATCTCTTTTTTGTGCCCCTGTGTAGAGTGAGTTTACTGTTGCCTCTTCTTGCAAGGGCACCGATTCTATAGGATCACAGCCCCACCCTTACGACTTTATTTAATTTTAATTCCTCAGAGACCTCTGTCTTAGTTACTTTTGTTGTTCCTGAGACAGAATACCCAACACTCACAAGTTAAAGGAGAAAAGATTTATTTCTATTCGCAGTTTGTAGAGATTTCAGTCCATAGTTGGCTGGATCTAAGGCAGGGCAGCATGGCGGAGGAGAAACAGTGCATGGCAAGGCTAGCAGGAGGCAGCAAGCCTCCCTTTTCCTTTCGTCCCACCCACGCTACAAGCCTTTTGGGTGGTGCCACCGCACCCAGGGAGGGCCTTCCCATTATCCACACCTGGAACTATGATAAACCAATCAGTGGACTAATCCAGTACCATGTGCCCTTCATTCCAGTATCACACTCCCTAGATCTAGCCACCTCTGAAAAGCTCCACCTATGAGATTTTGGGGGGCTATCTAGATGCAAACCATAACAGCCTCCAAATTCAGTCACATTAGAGTTTAGGCCTTCAACATCTGAACCTTGAGGGGCAGGGGCAAAAACTTTTAGTCCATAACTTTCAGCCTGTAACTGCCAGAAACTTGCAGTCTTTGAACTGCAATGAACATAAAAGTATTATATTCTGGAAAAGCAAGAGTCATTTTTGCGCCAAACTATAGTTATGGCAAGAGAGATTTTTAAAGACTTTCAATGGGAGAAGAAATAGAGGAGGTGAGTTGAGTCCATTTACATTGATAGTTACAATTGATAGATATTGCCTTATTGCTGTTGTTGTGTTAACTTCCTGTTGTTTTGCTTTCTTTCTTTTCTATTTAATTGCTACCCCTACCTGATGTATTCATTTTATTGGGTCTTTTGGCATTGTTAGCTTCACTGTCTCCTTCTGCATTCTTGAAGGGGTTTTGGAGTGTTGGTTTGGTGGTCATGAATTTCTTTCAGTTTTATCATGGAAGTACAGTATTTCTCCATCAATTTTGAAAGATAAATTTGTGGTTCAGGTTTGAAGTTGTTTTCTTTAAGATCTTGAAACTCTTCATTCCATTCTGTCCTTGCCCTTCAAGGTTTGTGTGAGAACTCTGTTGTAATTCTAATAGGTTTTCTTTTATAGATGATTTGTGGCTTTTCTCTAGCAGCCTTTAAGATTCTGTTTTTGTGTTGTATTCTTATATTTTAATTGTCATGTGGCATGTACTGGATTTTTTTTAATCATTGCTATTCAGGGTTCTATAAGCGGCACTTATTTGTATGTTAAATTCTTTTTTCACATTGGAAAATTTTCTGCCATTACTGGTGTAAAAAATTTTTATGCCCTTTGTACTGTCTTCTGATTTTTTAAATTCCAATTACTCTTCTGTGAATTCTCTTTGGTTCATCTAGGAGCTGTTTGATCCATTTTTCCTGTTCCCTCGTTGTTTTAAAGGTATTTCTCATTATTTGATCATTGACCACGACCCTGTCCTCCAGGCCTGATGCTCTTCGCACTTCTTCTAGCACACTTTCAATCATGTTTTTAATCTCCTGAATTTCTGTTTGGAACCTTCTTATGGACTCCCACTCTTTTCTGTGCTGGGCATTCATGTTCTGCATCTCTTTAGGTCCACTAGCTGTTTATTAGTGTCTTCTCTAGACTCACTGATCATTTGTTTCTTTGTAGTCATTATGTTATTAAATATAGCTTTAAATCCACCGAGCACCTTATAGAACTGTTTTACCTCCATTGGTAACCTTTCAGACCTCTCTGCTATGTAGCTCATGATTTCCTTCCCCTCAATGCCTCTGCACCGATTTTGAGGGAGTTGGGAGTTTTTGGAGGCATTTTGTTGCCTTGTCTTTTCAAAATATTCCTGTTTTTTATTTGTTTGATGTGCCTGGTTTGTAAGTTCCTTGGCCCGGTGCTCTGTTCTTTGGGAACAAGCCACAGTGTTGTTTATGATCCCCCAGGCAATCCAGATACTGGCATAGAGAGAAAATCAATTGCTGGCCAGTACTGTTACCTTGTTTATGGTAGTAAATTTAGTGATAACAGTGGCCTCAAATGTCAACTGGATATTGACAGACTCTTGGAACCACTCATGAACAGCCCTATACCAAAACAAAAAAGACTCTGATTTTATTTATTTATTTATTTATTTATTTATTTATTTATTTATTTGAGCTTTACTTTATCAAGGACTCTGATTTTAGTGAAAACAATTAGGCCCCCCTTATATTGACCTATAGTAATTCAGAGCTCTGATTTCGCTGAGCAGTATTACCAGAGTTCAAATATCACTAGACTAGATGTCTTCTTTAGGACTGCCCCCTCTGATGACTACTCCCACAAAACCTGGCCTCCCATGATAGAATGAAGGCCCCATGATCTTCCTCGTCCGTGCCTGGTCTTCCCAGGGGATCCCTATTCAGCTGTTACTCTCTCCAAGCCTATCTCCCAAGGCTGTCTCTCACCCAATCTCTGTAGATGGGTATGACTTCAATGCTGAAGTAAAACTCCCCTCCTGGGCTGTCCAAGGTACAGGCAACATTGAAGTGTGTTTTTGCTAGCATGAGCCGAACCCAGACAGAGAATTTAGGGCCAGGAATGGAGTAAAGAGGGCAGGATGGAGTTTTCCCAGAAGGCCTCTCCAGAGTGTAGAACAAGAGACACAGCTCCATCCCCAGGCTCCAAACCCAGGCACGCATCCCCATGTAATAACATCTAAACTGTCATTGGCTTCGTCATTTCAAATTGCAGTTTATTCTTGGAAAGTCTGTTTTCAAGAACACTACTACAAACAATGAATAAAATGATAAAGTGGCTTGAGAAGTAAAATATGTCCTTTTAACTTCAGTAAATAATGTACAAGTCTTCTGTCTCTATAACTAGAATTTCTTCTCTAGTCCTTACTGCACACAATTATGGAAGTGACCTAAGAACTCTTCCTTCCCATGTTCAAGATCTTTAAAATAAATGGACACGTGGCATAGGCAGTGATCCTGAAAGACTGTCCTCAGGATGTTCTAACCTGCCAAAAACTATGTAACTTCATGCTATGTTCTAAATGTGTATGCGATCCCCCCATATGTTGAAATCCTCACCTCAAGGTGATGGCATGGTGAGGTAGGGGCCTTGGGAAATGATTAGATCAGGAGGATGAAGGCTCACGAATGGGATTAGTGCCCTCGTAGACTTGAAACACCTGTTATATTGGCCATGTAATCCTAGAGCACAGCAGAGGGATAGGTGTCTGTGAACTGGAAAGTAGACTCTCACCAGGCACTAAGACTGCTGGTACCTTGATTTTATTTTTCTTGATATCCAGTTGACATTTGAGGAAAGTAAATTTCTGTTGTTTATAAGTCACCCTGTCTATGGAATTTTCTTACAGCAGCCCAAATGCATGAAGACATTTCTCCCATTCTTATCCAAGTCAGATGGATGTGTACTTTCCTTTTTCCTAAACCATCCAATGTCCCTGATTACTATTTGGATAGTACATCTCCTCCTCTTAGGAGGCCCCTCAGACCAAATCTTTGTGTTGGGATTAAAGGTGGAGAACACAGTTTCCGGGGTTCTTTGGTTTTGGTGATCACTGACCCAGCGGGCAAGCCTAGTGCAGATAAGAATGCCAGACTGAGGAAAGGCCCTGGAGAGGGAGCCTTAGGACATTCTTGATGCCAGTTCCATTGGGCTCTTTAGCTCTATTTACACTAGCTCAGGAGCAGAGGCCATCCCAGCTAGAATTCCACAGGGATTTCTCTTCTCCAGAAGGTACACTCTGTAGGTTTTGCTTTCTAAGTATCTCAAAATCCAGAGTTCCTGGTCATGGTGCCACTTCTCACAAGTTGTATAGTTTCAAAAGGCACCCTGTTCCTCAGGCCACCGGAGGGAACTGTGGGCCCAGAATGGCCACTGTTGTGGGGCCACGGAAAGAAGATGCCACGGACAGGCTTTGTAATCCTCAACTAAGAGGAGAGGAGGCTGGAGAGGTGGGATGGGAGAGCCGGGCCAGAGGGTTGCTACGGGAAAATTACAGTAATTCTTAAGTAGGTTGTGACATTGTTATCGGGTGGTTGTATTCCAAATTAACCTTACTAGGTTCTGGCTTGCTCGCCCCTCCTTCTGGAATTAGATTCTAGGTTCTTCTTACCTCAAACAAAGAATTGAACAAAATGAGCCAAAAGTGGTGACAAAGTTTATTTAAAAGGCAAAATGGAGATTGGGAGAAACTGGCTCTGCAGAGTGAGTTTGGGCCAAACAAAGAAAAAGTAAAAAAATAAAAATACATACCTCTTCTGGGAGATGTGGTAGGGCTATCATGAAAAGATATGATAGCACCGGCTCCTTATGGCTTCCTTTATTTTATAGTGTCCAAATCTTGAGGAAACCTGCATGAATTTCTACATCCAACTCCTGAGAGGCGGTGTTGGGAATCTTGCGCCTCAGACTGATTTCAGGTCTAGGCCATTCTCCCAAGAAGTCACATCTCTTTGGGATCTTGTAATTAACAGATCATGTCTACTTTCCTAGTCAGCCTTTGCCACGCCCTACTCTCCTATCTCAACGTGACCTGAGATATATTTTCTTTTCTTTTCTAATTTTTATTTTTATTGGTACATGTTGGCAGTGCATAATGATCATATTCTTCATGGGGACTTGGCATATGTACATAACACATCTTATTCTTTTTCCACCCTCCCTCCATCTCTTGGTCCCCTTCCTTATTGCCAAAGATCTATCTCCCTGTTTCCTATTATGTGTCTTTATTTTGCTTTCAATTTATTTATACTTACACTTATTTTCTTATTTAAGAGAAACCATGTGATATTTAAGCTTCTGTGTCTGACTTATTTCATTTAGTATTAGTGATTCAAGTTGCATCCATTTTCCTACAAATGACTCAAATTTATCCTTCTTTATAGCAGAGTAATACTCCATTGTGTATAAGTACCACATTTTCTGTACCCATTCATCTGTTGATGGAGATACAGGCCTCTTCCAAGATGTAGTTATTATGAGTTGTGCTGCTATAAACATTGGTATGGATGTATCACTATAATATGATGTCTTTAAATCTTTGGGAAAATACCTAGAAAGGGAGAGCTGGATTGAATGGAATTTCATTTTTAGCTTTTGAGGAATCGCCTATTGATTTCCATAGTGGTTATACTAGCTTACTTTTCTACCAGCAGTGTAGAAAGGATCCATTTCCCCCTGTAGCCTTGCCAGCATTCATTATTATTTGACTTCTTGATGATAGTGATTCTGTCTGGAGTAAGGTGGAATCTCAGTGTTGTTTTAGTTTGCATTTCTTTTTTAATTTAATGTTTTATTTTAGTTTATTTTATTAGAACATGTGTGTGGTACATAATATTTACATTCCTCGTGGGAAGTTGGTACAGGTACCTAACACATCTTAATTCCTTTTTTCATCCCCTTTCCCTTCCTTCCCTCCCCCCTCCACTTATCTTTTGATCCACTTATATTTTAATATTTTTTACTTTGCATATCTGTAATGACCAAAGATATTGAACATTTTTCCATGTACTTTTTGGCTATTCATACTTCATCTTCTAAGAAATGTCTGTTTATTTCAATTGACCATTTTTGAGTGGGTCTTTTATTTTAGGGGATTTGTGTGTGTGTGTGTGTGTTATTTGTGTAGTCTAGCTAATAGTCTTATGTCCAAGTAGCAGCTGGCACATTATTTTCCAATTCTGTAGGTTGTTCTTCACTCTGTTGATTGTTTCCTCTGCTGTGCAGAAGCCCTTTGATTTGATATACTCTCCTTTTTTGACTCTTGGTGCTAGTCATTACATAGCTGGGGTTCTGTTCAGGAAGTCCTTGCCTACAGCCATGTCTTCAAGAGTTTTAACCTAGCTTATCTTCCAGTTACTTATGTAATTGGTCAAAAATGGCATATTGTGAAGAGCAGCTAAATTCAGCTAAAAATCTTAAAAGATGTGATTTATTTTAACAAGGTCAAGATCTACCCAGAATTCTTTTGGTTTTAACTTCTCACTTTGAAGATAAAGACATTGATTTTCCTTCTGCTACAAGGAGGGTGTCTTTCACATGGGAATTTCATCTGCTTTGAAAAACAGGCTGAGATGATCTTTCTGCAGCTGTTGTTTCTCAAGTGCTTTAATTTCTATAGTCAATGTGTCTGGATGGTACATGTGTAACTCCTTCAGAGTGAAAGGCAGAAGCTCATTCATCTAGCCTAGAACACAAAATCTTGAGTTGGGAGAGTTTAGGAGAACTGTGAACTCTCCACAAGGCAGCTTTTCAGTGCCACAGTCAAGGCCCTGACTGAGCAACAATGGCATTCCAAGTCATGGCATGAGGCCACCTGGATTCAATCACCTCAAATTTTGAATTGGTAACGCCCTTGAATTATCCGAGCCTTCAGAAGTGATCCTTTCTCAGGATGGCACAGAGGCCTCTGACTTGTGAGATAATACCACTGCAAGCACCCCTAGGAAACCACCCTGTACTCCCATAAAGCCAACAGACCAAAAATTAGTATTGAGTTGCAGGGAAACCTGCACAGAAGGTGCTGGGCCTGCTATGGAGGAAGGAGCTGCAGAACCAGCAATCATGAACAGTGGGTCCCAGAGCGGGGTGCATGGGACTGGATTATGAGAGTGTGAGATCAAGGGGCAGAACATGAAATTGGACAGAGCAGGGATTATCTGCTGGACATACTCTCCTGGGACACAGGATTTAACCCCTTGGCAAAAATATCACAGCACTATAAGAACCTGCATCTACAGGGACACTTAGAAAGACAGAGAAACTGATATTCCATGCCTAGTGAGGTGGAAATGCTAGTCTTGCCATTGAACATGGTGGGAGAAGAAATCAAAATGTCCTGAGAGTGTTTAACAGGAATGGCTATTACAACCATGCTTGATACCTGTCTAGGTAAGATAATCCTCAGGATGGCCTAGAAGACAGCCTTTGAATAGTAAGGAGTGGGCTAGCTGAAAAGCAGCACCATCACAGAGAAGCTCATTGGGTGGCCCTCCACTAGGTGAGGGCTAGGTGGGGGTGCAGGTAAGGAAGCTGACCACGATAAGGATATCACTGTGAAGCGAGACAAGCACACTGGTGTGGTGTGGCAAAGAGCAAAGTAGCAATCAGGTATCTGATACTTGGAAGATAGTGGAGCCAGTCAGTATAACAGTACCAATAGGGCAAGACACGTGGGTTACTAAGAGAATACAGTAATAGTTTAATCTGTGTATTCAGAAAGAAGTCAGGAAGGAGGGTGATCAGACTGGGAGCCAAACCCCATCCAACCTGCTGCTGTATATATATATACACTTGGGTAGAGTATTACCCCGTATGTTTACTGTGGCTGCTGTGATAAATGACCAAACCATAAGCTGAGTGGCTAAAAACAAAGACCTATAAATTATTACAAGTGGTTTCTTTAGAGCAGCCATGCAATCAAACATACCCTGCTTCCAAGTCTTTGTAGAAATATATACAAAAACCATCCATCACCCTGTGAGTGAAGGACTTAACTCCAGATTGGTAAGCTCCCAGAGTTCTGACCCTCGCAAGGTGGGCACTTATTATGGCAAAAGGAAAACCAGAAATCTGGTGTGTCCAGATAGGACTTCACCCTGATGAGAGGTCCCTAGATCTAAACCTTTGGGTTGAGCCTCCTCTGAGTCTGGCCCAACTTGTTCCCAGCTGCTGAGAAGAACAAAATCTTTTTGAGAATTCCTGGAATCTCCTCCATCTAGACTGATTCCTCTCTCTCCTCTCCTGAAATTGTATTTCAAATACCTCAAGACTCCAAAAGATTTTGTTCTTATCCCATCTCACACCTCTAGCCCTGCTGCAAGGGTTGGCTTCAGTTTATATACAACATTTCCCTGGCACTGAAGTGAGGCTCATCCGCTATGCAGTGATCTCCGTGGTAAGCCAGAGGTCCTGAGAGGGAGCGTCTGGGCCAACCAGTGTGGCAGGTGACATGTTCTGTTCTGGATGGAGCTGGAGGCGCTAGGGGAGGGAGCACTGTGTGAATTAGAAAGACGTGTGAGGGAGACAGGAAAGGAACACAATCAAATTTGGGAAGGAAATGTAGAAGTATGACGAGGAAGCTGATCACTGATTCCAGGGTCCCTCCATTCTAAGCTTCACGTGGGCAGTACAGGCCTCTATGTTAGGACCGCAAAGACCCCAAAACACTACTGAGTTTATCCTAGGCTGGAGGTTGTCCCCAGAGCTTCGTTCAACCTAGTGACTCCAACCGGAAAAGCCCACAAGCCCAATGTCCCCAACTCAGTCTCTTCTCTGCAGAGGACAGTAAGCACCCCAGACCTCAGTCTCAGGCTGGGAACAGCGAGATGTGTATTTACTTTTGAAGTATGTGCCCTGCAGAGGGGCTAAGAAGGAAAGAGGGCTTCCCATCCTGCTTCACTCCTTGTGAAGGGAGATATTGTCTATTTCCGGCCAAGCTGGAAATCTCTCCTCATCCTGTCACTCAGCACAAAATCTGGAGTTCACTACGGGGTTTATCTAAAAGGTTAAAAGTTAAGATTTTGTTGTAAAGACAAGCTGCATCTCCAGCTTCCTCATGGGTGAGAGTGGATGACCCCCTACCACGGCCCTCAAGGATTCAACATTTCTGGGCCCCTCAGGTGGGCCAATGCCCGGCTGCACCAGCATATACATATTTTCTGGCTTTTGTTCCGCCCTGTCTATAAATTGGAATACTTCCATGCCCTTGATAGGGGCAGACTGGTTACCCACCCAATTTGGCCAAATCACAAATAAACTCATTTTTCCATTTTTATGTGCTTTTCTTTCAGGTCTTTTGCTGAGCCCCACACCCCAACAGAGGACTTGTGAAAAAATTACATCTGAATCTATTTCTAATTGGGGTCCTCTAACAGACCTACCTGAGAATTGCCTAAATGACCTGGAGACTCTTTGGTCAAGGTTAATAGTTTAGCCTCCCACCTCCGCTCTCTCCATTCATTTAGCAAACAGGATATTACTGTATGATTTATTGGGTACATTTGTGTGTCCTTACTGGGATCCAGCATACAAAGCATGAGGGTATGATAATTCCAGCCAGAGGAATGGCCTGTGCAAAGGCACTGAGGTAGAGGGAACCTGGTCAACTGAAGAAACAGAAAGATACTTAGTGGGGCTGGGAAATGGTCATCTGGGAGAAGACAGGAGGGAGATGGGTGGGGAGTTGTGGGCAACAGACAGATCACATGGACACAGATCACTTGAAAGCTAAAGTAAAATGTTGCCTATTTTTGTAAATTGAAAGATAATGTAGTCATATATCTGCTATCGTTTTATATGAGGTAACTGATGTGTTAAAGATACTACAATAGTTTGTAGTAAACGAAATTTATGGACAGAAAAAAGGAAGCAGACCGAGCACTTTGGTACCATAGCTCTCATCTGGGCAATACGGGGAAGCTGGTGTCAAGTTGAGTAGGGAGAGGGGCTGGGGACACTCGGAGTCAGCAGATTGGCTGTTGGATTAGGGGTGAGCATGAGGGAAGGAAAGAGTTGCAGACTCCCGGCAGTCTGACTTGGTCGAGAGCATGGCTGATACTTTTTTTGTTTTTTTTTACTGGAGCGGGGACTGATGGGACAGCGACAGGACTAAGGAAGAAAGATAAAGTCTTTGTATGGATTCATCAGGATTATTTGGAGAAAACAGACAAGATACAAACAACAAGATGGTGTTATCTGCAATATTTCAATGCAAGATGCCATTCATTAACTTGGATATATATGATTCTATTTTCATGTAAAATTATATACTTATTTAACTTTTATTCAGACTCAAACCGGTGTTTATATGTCATTCATTGTTTCTTTTTTCTTTTTCTTTCTTTTTTTGGTGCCGGGGATCGAACTCAGGTCCTTGAGCTTGCTAGGCAAGCACTCTAACCACTGAGCTAAATTCCCAGCCCCTCATTCATTGTTTCAAGTAGTGTCATCCAAATGTCTATTGTATTCTAAGTAACCTGTTATGACAGGAAATAGAGTAGTGAGTAAAACCCACCATGTAGCCATCCTCATGGCTGAAATACAAATCATATTTGCAAGCATCATATTTCAGCATGGCAGGATACAATAGGGATAGTCACTAGAATGAAACACTGGTTATCATAAGGCTGGTGAGAACTCAGGTGATATGCCATGCAATTTTTATATATATTTAAGTTTTTTTTCTATGATCAACTTGTAGGAGACCCAAGCAAGATACTCAGTTTGGAAATGCAAGAGTCAATTTATATTGAATTAGAGTCACGTTAAGAGAGAGTTTACAATCTTCAATGAGAGGAAGAAAAATAAAGGGGATACATTCATCACTTTAATGTCTAGAGGGTTTGTAGTGTTGTCACACCCTTTTCCATTCCTTATATAGTAATTTATGTATCTTTTTTGTCAGTCTGGCTAGAAAGTTAATCATTTTATTGATATTTTCAATGAACCAGCTGTTCAGTTCCCTCTACTATGATATTCTGAGCTACCATAACCCCTCAAATCTTGTTTATATGGAGACTCAAACTGGAGAAATGTCTGCATGCATATGCTCAAATAATAAAATTGTGTGTGTGTATTTTAAAACATGGTGGAATGGTCACTTTCGGTAGGGACTTGTGTGAAAAGATTTTGGGTCTTCGTTGTCAAAATTTCGACCAGTTTTTACTCTTCAGGGCAAATAGGGCAGTTCCCTTTCTTGAGTCTATAGGATTTCAGGGGTAGATGTTGCAAATATTCTGCAGCACTTTTTCTTGCTATTTTTATTGTTTTTAACACTTTACAAAATTTAATGAAGCACATAAACCTGTACTACTTAATATATTTCTCCATGAACTTTTTGTGAAATTCAGATCACAGTGTGTCATTTACAAATCTTTTGTCTTTCTTCTGATCGTCTACACCTTTTGCACAGTTCTTGAAGACAACAGCATTATCCCTCCTTCTTTTCACTCTGAAACTGGCCCGAGGCTGGGATGGGCCAGTGAGATTAAGGAGAAGGTTTCCACTCAGAATGTTTTCCACGCGAACTCTCTCTTCTTCAGGTTTTTGTTCTTGTTCCTTCCTGGCCTTCTTTTCAGCTCTTTCTTTTTTAATTTTTTCCAGTTCTCCAAGAAGATCTGCAGTATCATTGTCCTCATCACTCTCCTCTTCAAATCTTCATCTTCCTCACCTGTTGGAGGGCCACCTGCATCAAGGTCGGCAGCAGGACTCTGGTCTGACGGAAGCCTCTTTGACAATGAACAGGAGGTCGTGTGTTCTCAGGGCAAACGA
The DNA here is from genome assembly GCA_004026905.1 of Hystrix cristata. Classification (NCBI taxonomy): domain Eukaryota; kingdom Metazoa; phylum Chordata; class Mammalia; order Rodentia; family Hystricidae; genus Hystrix; species Hystrix cristata. The sequence goes on from PVJO010013385.1 coordinate 50,323, forward strand.
TCCCTATTTTTTATTTTTCTTTTGCGGCATCTCCCCCCCCCTCACTTTTCCAATTCTCTCCTAAAGTCACAATTACAAACCTCTTCAGGGGCAACCTGAGTAGTTTGTCTGTAGTTTAGCTTTGTATGAGAGGGAAGATCCCTGCTTGAATATTGCTTTGAAAGTTGGCCTAAATCACCTTCTCTTTTGTCCTCTTCTACCTCTTGCAGCTTCAAAAGTTGGCCTAGTTGTTATCATTTTTTATGCTCTGAATAAAAAGTTATTTCCAATAAACTCTCATTTCATAAATCACTCGTCAACATCTATCCTTGTGAAAAAAACTTCCAAAACTCATTCCACAGAAGTTCTCAAACAATTTTCTCCAAAAATTCTCAAGAAAACAAAGTACGAGGCTCAGGGTGTACATAGAATATGGTCTCTCAGGTAGCTCTTATTTAGGACAAAATATTTTGTCATAAAGACCCGAGTTGGTATTTCTTCTTTTCTTTTGGCCGTGTGGCCTTAGGCGAGTCCCATATCTTGTTTCTGTCACCTGTGGAATAGGCCTAGTCCTCACAAGGGTTTAGCTCAGTGGCAGAGTGCTTGCCTGGTAAGTGCAAGGCCTTGAGTTGGATCCCCAGCACCACCCCCAAAACAAAGAAAATTAGGAGACATGACACGTCAAAGCCCATGTAAATACACAACTGCCATGACTTAAATCTTAAAAATTCTCAACCTTATTCCACCAGATTCTCTAATTCTTACATTTCATCTAAACCTCAATAAGAACAAATAAACTAATAAAAATAATTTAAAAATCACCGATAAAGTTACTCCGTGTTTTGGATATAAGTGCTAAAATTCAATGACAGTTGGATGGCCAAAATTCTCCAGCAACCTTTTGTTGATCGAACTTTCTCTTTAACAGCTATCAAAATACAAATCAGACCTTATCGGGTGTATCAGTTAGTGCTTACTAGAGAAACAGATTTTTTTTTTTTTTTGATACAGGGTCTTGCCAGGTAGTCCAGGCTGGCCTCGAACTCACTATGTGGCCCAGGCTGACCTTGAATTTGAGGCAATTCTCCTGCCTCAGCCTCCTGAGTTCTAGGATTAGAGGCATGTGCCACCATACCCAGCAAGAAACATATTTAATGCAAGATACACAAATATATATGCATTTACAAGAATGGCTTACAATGGCCACCCACAGAGTCAGGTGTGGAAGAGTGTGAAAGGGCCGTCTATGCCCTGGAGACCTGAATGATCCAGTCAAAGGCCCAGAACTCACTGTAGTGTCTGGTGGGAGTCCATATCTGGAGGCCGAAAGGTCTGCACCAGAAGGCTGAAGGGTTTGTGCTGGAAGCCAGAAGACTATGCCCAAGGTGAAGGTGACGATTGGAACTTCTCTGAAAAAAAAAAAAAAAAAAAAGCCAGCCTTCCTTCTTCTTTCCCCTTTTAGCCCGTTCAGGCATGGTTGCTGTCAGTCAGGCCCAACCTGGGTCTTCTGTCTTCAGTAAATCCCTTTTGCCACACCCAGAACTATGCTGATCCAGTTTAGTTGAGCGTTTCTTACTCTAGTTGACACAATCAGTTACTTATCATGTGTGGGTTATATTTAATTGACATAAATTTATATTTATACATACATTTCTGTATGCTCAGAAAACAGGAACCTTACCCCCAAAGGATCCTAATA
>PVJO010013386.1:0-52072 GCA_004026905.1 Hystrix cristata
GGGAAGGGTAAGTATTATATAATGGGGGAAAATCCTCTCATTGTTTTGATTCCCATATAAAATCATTATACAAGAAATAATGAATGGTTTTGTTATTCCACATGCAACTGAAAACTACAGATAAAAGAAAACTAGAGAGGCCAATCCAGAGCTGGGCTTGGTAATGAACCAGTTACTAAATAGTACCCATAAGGTCTAGTGTGGAACAGGTCTCCTGTTTGCTACTGCTTTTCATTACTTCAATTGCCTTCTGTATTATATGTCTTGCTGTAAGACATTCCTTGTAACTTCATCTAACTACTCTCATCAATAAGCTAATGAGTTAGAAAGAAACAGACACTTAACAATATTCATTGTATTTTTGGTGATTGAGAGTAAATGATGAAACAGATGTTTTGCATTAAGGGGCATCATAAAAATGTGATCTAACATTTAAGATTTAGTAACAATTAAAACCTTAAGATTTTACTAACAATTTATTTATCCACCAAACGAAGTACTGGCAGTAGTCCAACACCTGGCAAGGACATTATAGGTGAGAAATAATCCTTTTGCCCTTAAACAATATTAATCCTAAGTCTGAATTTACTTATTTGTGTATCCTCAAGGGGATCGATATTTGTAAGAAAAAACAAAGGCCCTGGGATTGTGTATGGCCAACACAAATGTTGGCCTAAAGCAAGTTCGATTAGAATTCACAAGTCACACATGGTGATAGAAGCGGTTGTGAAGTCCTTAGTGATCCATAAAACCAAATGTAACAATAGATCAAGCGGAATCAAAGTTGCCTGAGAAGTCTCAGCACGAGTAGCAAGTCATTACAAAACCCATTGGCGCTCCCCTTGGTGCAATGACTAGGCCTAGGCCCAGATTGAAAATTTAAAAATAATTGACTCTGAGGGAGATGGGTGATCAGCTGTGCAACCACTTTTATATGAAACTCTTGCTGAGGCAAGTGTATTTTATATGGGAATGTTGGAATGGAATTCTTTAAAAGAATGGAGGGAATGGTTTCCTGTTACCGTAACACAGGAGTTATACAATTGGAACTTCAAAGAAAACTAGCAATGCTGAAATATCAAAGTATATTTTTAAAATTCCATGTTCCCTATGTTTTTGCAAAATAAATCCAAACAAAACAGCAAAATCTTACTATCCCAAATGTATAATCAAATACCATATTATTTTGGATTACTTCATCCTAAATGCTGTACAATGCATACAACTTATTTTTATATAAATTTTATGTATGCACATTTTTTTTGTCCTAAGTTATCCAAAGTTAAGTGTTTCCTCTCAATCTCCTCCCATAGACTAAGCTATAAACTTCTTTATGGAAAACCCTGTTTCATATTTCTTTTGATTCTTTGAAAGCCTTCAGATATTTCATTTTTTCATAGCAATGAAAATGAAGGCAATTTCAGTAAAATAAGAACAGTCATCAAAGAAGAGAGGAATCATCTCTTTCTAAAGTGGACCTGTGGACCTAATGTGTGAGAAATCGACCCACACTGTACTCCTGAGATATGATAGGCAAGACTCGACTCCAAGTTCTGTACAGCTAAAATTAAATCGCCCACAAAAGAGTCAGTTGCGGGAAGACATAGAAATGAGACTATTTGGGTGTCCATATGTACAGTAGCGAAGAAATCACATTCAAGGGCTAAAGGGCTGAGGGTATTTCAGAATCCTCTGTAGGACAATTTTCAGCATTAAATGGCTGCAGATGACCATCTCCATCTGAGTGGATTTTATCTTTGAAACATGTAGCTAGCACTTAGCTCACTTCCTGGCACATAAACAATTAAAAGAATTATCTGTTCTGATTTTATGCTCTTTTGGTGAATGTTCCCATACACACTAGCTTACCATAAGATCTGCATAAGCTAGAGGCCATGCCGTGTATTTCAACATGAGTATTCTCATTCCTTGTTACTTTTATGTCTTTTAAAAACTGATGTGAGTTGGGTTGTTAGTTTTATTCATGAGTCTCACGAGCTTAGGCAACCTCCTGTTGAAGGTAAGTCTGTTATTGCTCCTTTGGGGCCATCCTGCTTCACAGCGATGGCTAATTCCCAATGGGTAATAATACTCTTGAAACCTCTAAACAGGTTGTTTTTCACAGTAATCCCCACCTTCCTAACAGACTTTTGGATTTTTATTGTTAAAAAATGAAAACTCCAAAATCATAAGGTCAAGAAATGCAAAATAATTGCTAGGTATTCTGTATAGTATGATAGATACACTGTTCTTTAAACACATCTCCATTATAAACTTCTAAACACTTTTATTGGAAGGGATTACTATCATTATTTCAGGAGTACAGACATTGATGGTTGAAGGAACTAATCCTGGTCAGTCAGTAATACAGCTTAGATTTAGACCATCTCATATCTGGTTCTGAGTCCTGTATTCTAAAATTGGACACCCGGTCACCAAGCATAAAGTATTTAATGGTTGCAACACTCCGAAAGGTTTTTTTTTTTTTTCCCCAAACTTCTGTGGAACATTTCCTATGCTTAAAATAATTTTGAAAGATTATCATATAAATAGGGTATCCCACAGAATTCCTCAGAGCTTTTAATATTATAATAAATATTTTGAATGTACAAGAGTAAAATGGAGCATAAAGTGTTTTAAAATTGTTGAACTTAGCATGCTCTATTCCAAAAGTATCTCATGAACCAAGAGTTCCATAGCACATATGAAGGAAAATGCTGATTTTAAAAACATAGCAGTGAAACACAAGAGATTCTCATGAAGGTTATGAAGTTATAATTTAAATAGAAAATAAGAACTGAAATGAATAGAAATCAATCAATCAGTATCATTCAATCTGTTTACTGTGACATAGAGATTTTTAACTGCTTCCCGTTCTCAAAGTTTGCAGAATTTCTTCCTGAATATCAGAGCTTCAATTTCAGAAAGACATCACAATAATCTTTACCCCTTTTGTCATAAAAATATTTTGCTATAAACAGTTTACAATTTTTCAGTCATATTCACAGGCATCATCTAATTTTGTCTTCAAATAATTATGAAAAGTATCCAAAATACTGTTTTTTAAGATGTTCACACAGTGAAAGATTTGCCTGCATACCACTAGGAAGATTTTACGTTAAAAAAGACATTTGTGAAAAAATGTTAATGACTTGACAAAATATTTAAAAAATATTTTTAAAATTGGGATGTTCACATTAATGCAGTCACAAAATACATTGGAAATTATAAATTCTTTGTGTGGGAATAATATACTAAATTTAAACCAAATATCCGATAAATAGAAATGGTGTTTTAATGATTTTTAGAGTATTTTCACAAAGAGCATAGGGTAGTATGTTTTAGAATATACAATAGAATATTGATGTTCCGAAAAATAATTTAGAAAGCATTTAAAATTAAATTATAGGACGAGTTTGCATAAATTTAAATTCACTACACGTTACAGTTCTACTGCACTACAAGTGTTCTATAAAGACCTATGAAGCAAGCAGCATGTTAAAATTCACTCGACAGTTTCTGGTCAGGATGTTAGTGTGGATCAAGGCAAATATTTCACTAAAATTGACACAAAATTGCACACTTGAAAGTATTCCAAAACTACGGTTCTGTAGTCAGCAAAAGCACCTTTCAATGATTGTGCAGAGTTAGCAACCAGAAAGCTTTATTTAGAAGCCATTTCTGTAACTGTCATAGTGGCAAATAGGCAGTAAAATTATATGCAACAATGAGAATCTCCTTATTCTGTTGTTTCGGAGCTTAATACAAAATGATCGGTTAACTTCGAGGTGGAATGATCTTCCCGACCTGGGCTTACTAAAGCATCTGGCTGATGGACCCTGTGAGGAGAGTGAACCTGTCATCGCGGCTCTCTTGTTATCTTCTAAACAGTGCTAGCGCTACTATTCAAAAATAAATTGCCCTCAGTAACACAAAGGAGCTTCTCTGCCTGCGAAAACGAATGATATATGTCATGCTTGAGACAATAGGAAACACCTCATAGGAGAGTGCGGATCGAGGCCCTTCCGTCTTAATGTGTGTGCAGCCTGCGGTCCGCGCCCCCCTGGCATTCGCTTGTTGTGGAAACCTCACTCCTCCACAGTCTCGCCAAATACTGGTCCTCTACGAGGCCGAGAAAGGACATGTCTGACTTCTGGAGTTCATGTGCCCAAATCCAGGGGTCATTGCACTGAGCTGATTAGCAGAAGGCCAAGGATAAGTTCATGAAACTCCGTACTTGAAGATCCATGTACAACGTGGGTGCCATTGTCATCCAGAAGATTTTGCTACACTTTGGCTGCCATCGTTTAATTTCTATAATAAGCCAGAGAGGGAAAAGTTTCTTTTAACATTTTATATCATAGTTATCATTTAAAGTTTTTGTTGTTGTTTTGCCTCTGACATATTCTTTTCTAATATGTGTTACTTTGGTTACCAGTGAGTTATGAGTGATAGATACAGTGATATCTTGTGTCTCAAGCCCCTTCGATAACCATCGTATTTTATGCAACTCGGTCAGGCCCTAGATGACACTTTCCTAAATTTAATTTGTTGCTACAATAGAATTCTTCTAATCTTTTGCTCTCCAGTTAAACTGTGCTGATTTATCCCTTTTGAATTTCAAACTCTATCTTTATACCTGCTATCCTTGCTGATATAACTTTCTATTTTTAAAAACCAAATAAGCTCAGTGAAAACTATAGAGAGCCAGCTTGGAGTTGTACACGTTGCTAACTGTTGGGAGCACAAATGTAATAAAGGAAACACTACGTGAGGAAGTATCAAGAGAAAAGTGCCAATGGTGCAGGTGATTAGTCCTTTACAAGAGAAAGGAGAGTTCTTTATGTGAAACCAGAAATAAAGAATTATAACAGGAAGCAGAGAGCAGAGCATTGAGTGATTTCGTGTTTAATGTCTCTCTTTTCCGCTTTAATTCCGGGGAACATCGGGTGCTGAGAATGAAAGGTGGGGATTTTGTAGGAGGTTGGAGTAGAATGAGTGACGATTTACTTATTCTTAAAAATAGTCATATTTTCACATAAAAAATTGGGTTTTGCTCAATACCATTTAATTTTAATTTTTAAATCGAAGTCCTCCTATGAATACCTTGTATGGATCAGTATATATTTTGAATATAAATGGATTTCCTTAAAATTATTTGAATTTCAACTTTGAAAGTGTTTTTTCTTGAAGATTTTTTCTTTGATTTGCCCAATTTTTTTGGCATGTAGAATGAAGAATAGATTTTCCGCTTCTGAATCTTACTCATTTATCCTTCTTTTTATATTTCTTAACGACTCAAACAGGAATTTGCTCATCTTCCAAATGCTTCTGAAAAATTTCCCAGTTTTTGATAAAGTAATGTGTGGTATTACAGTAACAATGAGAAAAATGAAATCTTCATCTTCAGAAATAAAAATTCCAATTCTCATTTACTTTTGTTTGGTTCAGAAGAGTTACTTCTAGGGTATGTTTTTGGCATTAATTCCTTGGCTTGAAGATATTGTTATCATATATATTATATAAATTATAATCTCAAACTCACATTAGGGCACTGCAGTGGTGGGACTACTCTGACTGCACACTTCATGTTTCTAAAATAAGGAATATTTGATCACTATGATAAATATTTCATAATATTTTAACATCTTATTTTAGATAATTTTATGTGTAGATATATATCCATTTTTAACATATTTGTTTCTATTTGCCCTTATTAAAGTAAATATGATTTACATTAATATGGATTTTAAGGAAACATCAAGTATTATTAGGTAAATAGAGATAGCAACAAAATATTAGGGACTCATTCAAAAACTTAAATTTTACTACATGTAATTTTGAATATAATCAAATTTACTGTAGCTGCTTCACAATATAAATAATTCTCTAAGAGATATTTTTATACAGCTCTTTATTCTTTCTTTTTGTACCAAATAAGTTTGTTAAAAATTACTGAATCTAAGATAGGAAGTTTATTTTTCAAGTCTTTTGATACATATTTCAAAATTGTCATTCAAAATATTTGTGCCAATTTACACTTCTATCAGTAAATATGTGACTGTTTCTTTTCTGGCTCATAGCACTAATTATCATTGCCAAAATGAACCAAAAAAATGCAAATGCTCTTATTGTCTATCAATATGTTGCTTGCTTTGGAAGCAAAGGAAATACCCAGTGGGGTAGTAAGTAAATAAGTTGTGGCATATACACAACAAACTATATAAATAAAATGTGTAAGTTTCTGTTTACTGACCTGTCCAGATGTTCATATTCTCATCAGTTATGTAAAGCTCAAAAACCATATGGCTAGGATTCATTCTGTTTTCAATATATATTTTTTCATTTATAAATGAAATCTCCAACTTCAAACAACAGAATATAAATGGATGTTTATGGTAGGTGGGAAGTAGTGATATCACAGTTAGCTTTGTCTTTAAAACCTTTATATTCTTAATTTACTCATCAATTTTCCAATAAATCTATATATGCCTTAGTAATTATATAATAAAGAAAGAGAGAAAAAATACATTTTAGTGGTACAATTGAAAAGCAGCACAAGTATCCTATGGTCTGTTCACTACCTCTGAAGCGTTCTGCCATTTCATACCAACAGGATTATAAAATGTGTCAATTCAGTCTACTGAAGTGTGAGTGGAAAGGTGAGTGTCTGAGGCAAAGAGCAGCCCCGCGGGGACACATGAATCTGGGCTGGCCAAGCCATGAGAGGGCATTTTGGGTATTTTGTGGAAAGCGCCTCTGTCCTCTGGGACCCACACAGGCCCAATCGTTGTCTCCTAATACTCACAGACCCAGTTTTTCTAAGCTCCTGGAGGGAGCGGAGGGAACTTCAAGGAAGACGCTTCTAAAGCATAAGAACCCTGTTGTGATCAGGGCCTTGCTCGCCCGGGTCTGTGGGTTGTTCTTTTCACACACACCAGTGGAACTGTGACACTGTGTCAGGTGTGACTCCCGTTTTATACACATGGACAGCTCATGGAATAAGAGAGCTGAGGAACCTGACTGACCAGACAGGAGATTTTATTTTGTATCATTGCTGTTGATTGGCATAGGTTTTCAAATTTTATTTTATTTTTGGTGAATGTGCGGACTGTAACAAGTTTTGTTGAGCAGCGTGTGTCTCATAGGGATGACCTAAGCCACATTATAATTATTTGAAAAAGTATTATAGCATTTATACAGAACGTGGTGTTACATGTTCTAGTAAGCCACCCACCCCACATGCACACATGCCCCCACACATGGGCACAGACACACGAGATACCTTTACTTAGCTTTGGTATAGACAGTGGGCTTCTGTATTCAGGTTTATAGAAGTCACATCTCTACTATGACCCTGAAGCTTGGTGTTCTCATAGGTAGGAATGCAACACATATGATTCCCATTCGGTTTTGTCTTCTGTAGACAAGTGATTCTCTAAATTATGTACATGTAAAAATAATTTGAGATTCTTGTGAAACCGTGCAATTTGAATTCCAGACCCGGAGGGTCTGACAGCAAGGCTGGTGTGTCTACTCAAATGTGCATTTTAACAATTCACAGATGACGCTTACAATCACAAATAAATTGTACAGCGAGAACCACTGTTCTGTAGGCTATACTCTTTGTTCACATCCAATCTTCACATCAATCTGCATGATCTGATTGGGGAAAATATTTTCAGAGGTCAAATGGCTTAAGACAAGAACAATATGTTTATTTTACCTCATATGGCATGATTGCATTAGAATAAAATCAATGCGCTTATTGTATTCCTGGAATATACTGATCCTAGAGAAGCATAAAGTTGTAGCAGTAGCTCATTGTAAACATAAAAAAGTAATAGCTCTGCTATTATAATGTATGGTGAAAATGTTTAATTTTAATAAGATTGTACTAAGGACTGGTAGCATAAAATAAGTATTCTTTGGAAATCAATACTTTATTTTCAATAGTAGAGTTTTATATTAATAAAAAGTGCATGTAAAGTGGTGGAAAGAGAAGACAAATGCTAGAAAAGTAAAAAATGACATTAAGGAAGAAGGGAAATGATATTTATTGTAGAAGTGTCTGACATTTTAGTTAATATAGACAGCATGTCAGTACAATTCTCTAAGTAAGAACTGAGGTTTAACTTTTAATGTTGCTGCAAAAATAGAAATAAAATTGAAAAAGATAATGCATCCCAGAATATGCTAAAATAAATCCATGCTCCTGAAGCTCTAGATAAAAACCCACCGTATATTTTTTATTTTCATTTGCAAAGACCAATTTATTGGTGACTTTTGTGATTTTCCTGCATCAAAATACTCCGTTCAAATAAATCCCTAATCAAAGTGTAAACATTTGAGTCTATTTCCATGAAGTTAAAAATTTAAACGCTTTCTCCCTTTGAAAGAAAAATTTACAACAATAACATATTTTGAAACTGATTGAGAAACAACAGGTGATTTTTGTTTCAAACATTTTTAAAGTAGTACTTCAGACTCTGTAGAAATGTCTGCAAATTTCACACAGAAATGTTAGAAATATGATGAGGTAATAAAAATGAAGGAAGATAAGATTTTCCAATTGGCACAAAACATTGGAGGATTTGCGATGACAGACTGGAGAGGGAAGCCGGAGAGGGTGTGACTGACCGGCCAGGGATTGTCATTACAGAAAGCTGCCAAGCCCAGGTGGCCTCCCGTGGGGCAAAGGCAGAGGGCACAAGTACTGACTCTGTGCGCAGCAGTCACTTTGTTTATATGGATACTAAATAAGTTCATCTGAACGCAGGTGGAGATTTCTTTCATGACAGTGACACTATGGTGAACAACACAAAGAACAAATTGTCACAGCCCAGGTAAACATGAAATCTAGTAACAACTCAAATCAAAGAGTGTGCAGGATGAAGCAGACTCCCATGTGCCCTGCAGAACAGAGATGGGGAATCCAGAGTGCTGTGTGAGGTGGGCAAGCTGCAATACTGAGCAGATGGTAAAGTGGAGGGCCCGGCTTTCCTGCAGGTAATGCCTCTCCTGAGGGCGGTTGGGCTTGGGAGGTTTTAACTCACCTCTGGCACCCGCAGAAACAGTTTGGGCAATCCATCACCTTGGCCATGTGTGGGAGAGAAAAAAGAGAAGCTTGAAGTTGTCAGTTCTCAAACATCAAAATTGGAGTTGAACTGTTTATTATGACTCATCCTTGATGTTTGAAAAATTAAATGTCATATTAAATTTAATGGAATTTAACTTGTTTAAATGAGCCATGAAGGAGCTCTACGATGCCTCTATCCCGAAGCCTTCAAGGGAGGTAAAAATTCTACTGAGTTCTTTGCTTGAGTCCAGCCTGTATATTTTGAGACGCAAAACGAGTCCCCGAGTCACAATCAAAAATGCCTGGAATTCCAAAGAGGACAAGAAATATCTTCGTGAGGCCTTGTCTTGTGGCTTTAGTATGTTTGGAGTCATTTGGGGTCTTGATTTATATTTTCAGCATCTGTGAACCACGATATTCCTAGATTTTATTATCCCAAAAGGGGCAATGTTGGATAAAGAACAACTCCCAAATTATGTATTCACGATGACATAATTCATTTCGATGATTTTATTCTAAGAAAACAGTTGACTTAAAAAAACGAGGGTACCTTTTCAAGGAGGTAGATGAGTTTAGCAATTGTGAATTCCTAAGAATGTTTAGAATCTCAGGAAACCTCTCAGTTACTGGGAGGTACATGTTTGAAGGACACGGGTACCACTACTGTGCTAAAATCCAAGAGCAGACTTATAACACTGAGACAAAGAGCCTGTGCAACAGAAAACAATGGTCCCGGAAGAAGTAAGATGTGAACAACTGTCTGGGGAAGAGAGCTGAGAAACCGGAACCATTTCTAAGGAAGTAGACTCTTGGTTTTGGGAGGACAAATGATAATAAAGTGAATTAAGAAAATATTATTGCTTTTACTGAATGGAGAAGCAAAGCAGATTGTGAAGCAGGCTGAATCGGGGCTGAGGTTTGGGGTGAAGTCTGAAGATGAGCGAATAGCAATGATATACGTTAATGTGTTGATATTTATTATCCTAGAAAACTACAAGTCCATATATCACGTCATAAGATCAGAATAAAGGGCACCATGTTCTGTTAACCTAGCCAGCTTTCTCAAAATGATCAGATCAAAATATCATGTTCTTAGTTTAATGTTCTTGTTTGTTATATTTCCTTCTCAGTGGGATTTCATTCGAGGACTGATGCCAACAGTTCTGAATTTTAGGCACTCTGGAACCGACATAAGAATATGAAGGAGTCTGAGGAATGAAAAACTATTTAGTAGCTTAGCGGTTGGGTTTTGGAAACCAGTGAAAGAAATTACAACCATCACTAATAAATTTAAACTTAATTGCTACTGCCTACTGCTTTTCATTGTTTTTTAGTTCCAGCCAATAATATTACGTCTTTATTCTTCATCCTCAATTCACACCAAATATCACAAGTAGTTTTCAGAATTAGTTTGCCCAGAGTTCATATGAAACTTTAGTCCACCAAAATATAAACAATAATTTTTAAGAAAATAAAATGTAAGTGCTTTCAAATAAGCAGACCGAACAAGCATAATTATTTTACAGGAACAGTTTTTCACACTCTGCTTGATATCAATCTGTGGGTAGGTAAGTAGGTTCCATCTTTTGTTTTTTAAGTGAGTTCTTCTTCCTTGGGAACTTATAAACACAACTTGAAGATATGGAGATTTTTAAGTATTATCAGAAGTGTTTAAGAAAAATGTTAATCTAAACAACTAATGATCTGAGGACAAAAAGACCAAAGCTGGTGTAAATTAGGAGAGAACATGTTGTAATTGTAATGCATTATTTTAAGTATGCTATGGGAAGTGTTACAATACATTTTTCTGTGCTTTCTACTTTTGTAAATGTGGCTGGTTAAATTTACAATTCAATTGAAAATTGTATTTTTTTTACATTCACCTTGGTTCAGTCATTACATAATCTTCCAGCTACTCGTTTCCTGCTGTAATACATTTTTGTCAGTCTAAACCCAAGAGGCACATATCGTTTAATCATCTTACTTCATGTGGAGGAAAATTTTTTTCTAGAACAGACATTATTTACATTCCTTTTATATATCGTTCTTCTAAGTTCATTTGAACTGGTGAAATGAAACGCAAGTCAGGTCGATAATCTGACTACTAAACTCAAATGAGATTCAAAGGAGACACAGATGTTTATTGTTTATCCATCATGTGCCAGGCTCTCTGGTAGTTCTGAAATTTCAAAGAAGAAAGAAACCTTTATTCCTTTTGTTTGCTTAGAGCTGAAAAAGTAAGAAGCATAAAAAAGAAACACAGTGCCTTGCCAACAGTACGATTAACACATGCACTATATTTAAGGTGAACATCAGAGCATCTTGATAGAAGCTTAGCTGGCTGCCCTAGGTTATTTTCTGAAGGAAGATTAGGGATCTTCCTGTGCCAGGCTTCCAGGTATAACAACATAAACCAAGCAAAAAACATACTATACGACATATATGGTGAATATTTATTATTTTTTTAAATGTCACTAGTAAAGGCACAGTGCCTTAAATTCCCCTCAGAATACTTACCTTCACTTCAGACACATTTACCCTATCGTCGTGGCCACTTCCAGAAAGAGTTCCGTAAGCGTCTGGAGTCCTCGTTCATGAGTGTCTCCAGAAGTTATGATTAGAAACACAGGGAACTCTGCTATCAAGTGCCATCCAAGGCAAAGAAGTATTCTCTGAAGTATTCTCATCCACCTTATTCTCCGGATCTGGCACTGTGCAATTTCTGGCTCTTCCGCAAAGTCCAAAGGATCACAGAGGGTAAACATTTTGAATTGATTAAGGATATCAAGGCAGCCAGAACAGCATAAATAAAGACACTCAAGAGAACTTCCAGAACTGCTTCAGAAAGTGACAAGAATGGAGGGCTAAGTGTGTTTAAAGAGGAAAGGAGTATTTTGAGGGGAGTTAATGGCAATTTATATTGACTGTAACAAATTTTTAAAATATAAACATTCACCGTATTTTTAAATCACATCCCACATGTCTAATGCCACGGGGATGGAATAATACAGTTTGCCCAGGAATTATAAATGGTCTCGTGTTGCTTTAATTTGGAAAGCTGCCTAAATGAAAATATCAACATGGGACTATGTATCAGAAAGAAACAAATGTATTTTATTACCAAGATTTCATGAGTTGCTTTTTTTTTTAACTTTCAAGTACTGTTACTGTAACTTACTTGACTCATATGAGTCTTTTTCCATTCTTATAGGCACGCAATACAGATAGATGGCTGAACATCTAGTTCCTAAAGTCACATTTATGAGCAGAATAATGTAGATCAGTGAGGTCTGAGATTGTCTTTAGCAGTTCCCTAGCCTATCTGTTGTGGTCCTTGTTGTTCTGTATGGTTTTATTTGTCCATCTTTAATCACTTAAAGCAGTGTGGTTTTATTTATTCATAGTTAAGCACCCGAAGAGTTCAGATTTTAGCAGAATGCAGTTTTTCCGCATATTTCCATAACAAAACATCAGACTGGTATTTCTGCTTAAGGCAGGTCTGACGATTGCTACTTTCCCTGGGTGGCGGCTGACCTTACGGACAACACCCATGAAATGGGAGAAATCTATCTGCTCTCAGGGGCACAAAACACTCGGGGAAGTCAGAAAAAACCCAAGATCATTACCACCACTATGCAAATCAACAGCCATAAGTGCAAAAATAAAAGAAATGCAATAGAAAGATGCAGATTGTTTTATTTTTACTGCATAGTGGGCATCACTTTAGGTATTTTTAATATATGACAATATTTACATTTTTACCATTATTCTGAGAGGTGGAAGACATTGTAATTGAATATTTACAGAGGAAGGATACAGGGTTTGGTAAAGTTAAAGTCTTACTAAGTCAGAGAGATTCATGGTTATGAAGAAATTTCTCACATAAACAAATAGAATTCTAAAAAGAAGACAAAAAATGAAAACATTCACTGGAGAAGGGACCAACTTATTTTAATATTATCTTGCTCCAGAAACCATAATAATCTTCATAATTTTGGCTTTTTTCCATTTTAAAAACTGTATGTACATATGTATGATCTTGCTAACGTTTTATAAGCATTTTGAAGTTTATAATAACTTCACATCACAGGTAAGAAAATTACATGACACGGTTGCAAGCGAGCCCCCTGGTGATAGAAGTCTGCGTTCTCTGATTCCACATCCCGTGAATGTTTTTCTACCCTACTCTTAGCTCGAATTGTTGAAATGTCTTTATTAGACATTTATATATTTTGGTGTTGGTCTTCTCTCACCTTCTATAATGTAGGATTTGAAAAAAGCCTGAACTTGTCTGTACTAAAATTTTGTCATATCTAACATTCCTTTCAACCCTGTATGTCCTTTTTTTTCTTTCCTAATTTAAACCTAGATGGGAGATTTGATAATGTCTAGGATAATTAGCTCTTTCTCATGTCATTTACACTTAAACTTCATTTTCCTAATCTAGACTGAACATTCAGG
This sequence comes from Hystrix cristata, assembly GCA_004026905.1. Classification (NCBI taxonomy): domain Eukaryota; kingdom Metazoa; phylum Chordata; class Mammalia; order Rodentia; family Hystricidae; genus Hystrix; species Hystrix cristata. The sequence goes on from PVJO010013386.1 coordinate 13,541, forward strand.
CGGCAGTTTTAGATGAGGTCAATGAGGGCTATTTTGATATTAGATTTTGTTTTGGAATGCCTCAAGTCACATTCCCTTCTACAGTGAAAGCAGTTTATAGAACAAAAAAAGCACATAAAAGAAAATACAATGCATATCGATTCATATTTCATAAGATTTGAAAACTATGAGACTTTTTTTTTCAGCATAACTGTGATGTAACAATTTATGACATGCTTAGCAGGGGGGATAAGTAGCTGTCATTAATATTGTAATTTATTAGCCTCTCATTTTGGATTAGGATGACGGGCTAATGCAGGAGCAGGAGGGAATCTGTGCAGTCATTGCCCTGCACCTGAGGCCCAGCCTGTCCCTAGTCTCTGGGGCACATGCTCAGTAGTAAATCTATACTAATTAATGAAGTGGTGCTACGCACTGGTCTTCTTCTCAGAGAGGAAAAAAAGTGCACTTTGAAATTCCCAGTTGCCAGGCATGTGATTATACATTCATTCTTCGATTTTTCTTTTAATGCTCATTCAACAAACATCTATTGGGTATCTTTTATGTGTTAGGCAAAATCTTAGTGTGTAAGAATATAAATATAAAAATTTCTCTGATCTTTGAATGCTTTCTTTGTAGGGGAAAGACAAACAAAGGTCCACAAGTTATAGTACATAGAGGAAAATGTCAGGGAATGGCAAAGACATTATATATATATCTTTATATATAAATACCTTATATATATATATATATCTTTTATGTTTTTATGCTTTTATGCCAGCATAGAATAAAAACTTGCTGTAGCTTTGCCTGGTTTAAGGATGCAAGTAATAATGAGATAGTAAGAATTATATGTAATGCACATAGCTCACCTGAATCAGAGTATAGTGAGAGGTGTTTGCGAAAGAATAGCCTTTTTGTGTGCCACAAGGAAAGACACTTGGGGAACATTTTAGCATCTTGGGGAGGCTGTGCACCTCATGCCACAACCGCTGACATTTCAGGCAGTAAGCCACAATATCAAACCATTTGGAAGACTTTCTTTCGTTTGCTCAATTTCTCATTCACTCATTCATTTATGTATGCATTTATTTACAAGCTTTTAGGATAAATTAAGTATTATCACATGAGTTTAAAAATCAGAAGCATAATTAATGCCACTTGGACTGTTTTTGTTATTTAATCCCAAAGCGAATCAGGATTGAGGGAGAGAGAATTGAGAGCAGCGGTGTGAGAACAGAGCAGACGCTGATACTGCTAGTTCCCCTCCGAGCTGAAGGGATGTTTCTTCCAACCCTGGAGTCCTCTGCTGAGGGATAAACTGGCACAACAGTTGCACATTCGGTCCATCCTTCAGCCAAGCCTGTAGCCTCTGCTGGAAGAAGCTGCCCAGCTTGCGGCTGGCTCACCCTGCAGCATGCACATTTCTTCTACTCAAAATGAACTCAGCTGTACTATTGCCTATCACAGAATCTGAATGGTTCTCTCAGCTAATGCGGCAACCAAGCTCCACTCTAATGGGGCTTTAACTTACAGCCTTTCGTCTGACAACCTTGTAGACTACAAAAAATATTTGTGGTATACTTAAATGGTGTCATGACTCCCACCCTTTTGGCTCTCTGTCCTGGAACACATCTTTACCAGCCAGGGGAATTTTTGTTGTTGCTGTGGGGACCAACAGGGAAATGGTCCTAAACTATGAGTAAAATGAACTAAGGTAGAGTATTAGTGATTCCATTATTCTCCAAACAACAGGTGGATGATCTTCTGCAATACGATGCATGCTAGCTACATATGGCTGAGGTCTGAGAAGGCCTCTCTCGCTGCCCTCTGGAGGGCCTCACAGGCAGGCTCCTGGCTAATGTGCCTAGAATGGGTTGAAATTCAAACTCTGCCTCCTTTCAATCACCACTCACTGTCATTGTCAAACAATCCCCATCTGCATTCCTCAGAGCTCACTCCTCAGGCCCCAGTGTTTGCACTTAGGACAAGAATAAATGTTCACATAAGGACTCAAATTCTTTGGACTTCAGCTAACAGGTCATTTGGTAGGAAAACTGTAATAGAACAAAAACTGGAGAAAAATCTGAACTCCACTGAAAAGACTTGGAACAAACACCAAAACATTTACAAATACAGTAGAGCTGAAATATGCTGGACTCCAACGCGAAATGGAGTTCTGCAGCCCAACTCTCCATCACAGTATGCAAATCCTTTAAATCTGAGGCTTTACTGGCATTCCTGGTAATAGCTTTGCTTATTTCATACGTGAAAGTTATGTGACAGCTGGTAAATGTGTAAGTGACAGGCTGCTTTCAAACTGCAGGTAGATTTTTTTTTTTTTCTGATTGTTGTGGCTATTTTTTTTTCTTTTTTTGAAGATGCCCATTTTAAAGGCTGTGGCTTCTACTTACAAGCACATTTGTATTTTTTTCTTTTATCCAGCATGGCTCTCTAGTCTTTTCCTTTAATGAATACAGGTTGTCCAGAATAGTTAACCACAAAGATCTTTTTTTTTTTTTTTTCCCTCCACTGGCTTCTATCACGTAAACAGAGATATATTTGTACATAACACAAAGAAATGACATTTTTTCTTGAAAAATATATTAAGACCGTGTCTTTCCTCTGGGTTTTCATGACATTGCAACATGCCCACAGCTAACTTACATTACGGCAGAGTTGCCTTTAAAATATACTTGTCTTTTTAAAAATGTTATTCATGTTTTTGGAATATGCCTAACTCTAAATTGCTCCTGTGAAGTTGAGTATTTTCTCCAGGAATTTCCACAGATGCTGAGTTATTAGGACTTTTTTCCACTTTATCACTGGTCATTTTAAACATAACCTTCTATTTGCTCATTTTTGTTAAAAAATGTCAAATGTTTTATTCTAGCAATGGGACAGTGATTACTACTGAAGCCATCAAGCTCATCTCTTCTAGTTGCTCAAAAATCATATAATAGATTCTTGTGAACATAATTCCTCCACTGTTCTATAAATCACTGGAATTTACTTACTACTTCTGTCTGTGTTTGAGGGCCGTTCTTCACACTTCCTCTATATCCTTTCCCCATCATCTTTCTCAGCCTCCAGCAATCATTATTACACAGCTCAGTTAACCTTTTCTAGCATCCACCCATGAAAGAGAATATGTGGTAATTGTTTTTCTGTGTCTGAGTTATTTCACTTAATATAATGTTCTCTGGATCCATTCATTCTGTTGAAAATGATAGGATACAGTTATTTTTTGGCTGAATAATATTTAATTGAACATAACTTTTGTATTTCTGAGGTAGCTGTTAATATGAATTCTTTTTATGTTGAATTTTATTTGGGTCTTCTCTCTCTTTGTCTAGCTAAATGATTTTTTTTATCTTTTAGAATAAAACTGTTTCATTAATCTTTTAAGACATTTATTATCTATTTTATTTATTTCTGCTCCAGTCTCATATCTCCTACCAATTTGAGGTGCAGCTTGCTTTCTCGAATGTCCTTGAAATTTATCATCAGGTTATTTAAAGTATTCCTTTTTTCATGTGGAGATTTGCTTCTATAAACTCCACTGTTGCTCTTATTCTAGCTGTATTATATACAATTCATTATGCTGTGCTTTTTTTTGTTTGTTTTTTAAATGAATTTTCTCTTTTGATTTCTTTAATGATCCTTTTTCAGAGCATGTTTATAAATCTCCATTGAACTTGTATAATATCTGAATTTCTTTTGTTGTTTATTTCTAGTATTATTTGGTTGTGTTCAGGAAAGATCCATGGCATGACCTTGATTATTTTTAAAATTTGTTCAGACTTTTTTGTGGACCAAGGTGTGGTCTATTCTAGAGACTGTCCCATGTGCTCATGAAAAGAATGTGTAGTGTATTTGGCAAACGTCAGATTGGAAGTTCTTTAAATGCCTGTTGAGTTCATTATAAGGTTGATGATTTTTTGGCTATTTTTTTTGACCAAAAGATGTGTCCATTGATGAACGTGAAAGACTGAATTCTCCCCTTATTATTGTGCTAGATGCTACATCTTCTTTTAAATGTAATATTTGGGTTATAAATTTGGGTGCTCTGTCATGAGGTGAATATACTGTTACAATTGCCTTATTTTTTGTTAGAATTAATATTTTTTCATCATGTAATGATTTCCTTTGCCTCTTTTTACTATTTTTGCCTTTAAATCCACTTTATGTACTATAAGAATAGCTACTTCTGCTTGATTTTGGTTACTTTTTGTGTGGAATTTTTTTTTTTAATCTTTCAGTTCAAATATAAACAATTTGTTTTGTTCTGAAATTTATACTAAAATCATTGGTAAATATAATTCAAGAAATACTTGTAAGAAATACAATTAAAGGGGCTACTGACATGATTCTTCATATAGACTTCATTTCACATGTACATCAATTAAAATATATAGTCATTTTTACTCATTTGTTTTCAAATAATTGATTCATGCACATCACAATGCTTTCCAGCATATGAAAACATGAAAAGCTAGATTGTTGCTTGTTATCATGCCCAAGTACAGGTGTTTTTTCCCTAGCTGTTATATATATAGTATATAATATATATACACAAACTGTTGCAGTGGACATAGTAAGAATAATGAAGTTCAGACTTTGTATAGAAGATGATAGAGCACGATTACTTATTAACTTTTTAAAGCTTTATTTACTCTTCTTAATTATAGTTAACTTCTGAATGTGAAAAAGTAAAATTTTAATAATTTCCTCCCAACTCATAGACTTGAGAATAAAATATTTTACAAATAGCCTGCAGAGTCAAATATTAAAAAGAAAACTAAAACTGAGCCTTTACAAATGGATAATTTATGGAGCAAACAGAGCCTCCTTTTGCCCTACTCAAAACATATGAAATATTCCAGAGTGAGGACACACCGGGCTCCTTAATTTGCAGCAGTAAACATGCCAAATATTGCCGTTTTTCTCAAGTAATTTATATTAAAGTTAATGGAAACCAAATATCTGAAACGCAACATTTGTCATTTTATACAATGTCTGACAAAATTTCATTACACTTGATCTTCACACTGTTAGTTCAAAGGACCTTTTTTTTTTTCTTTCCATTTACTAGTCAGATAAATGTAAGGGGATTACTTTACTGGAAGTTTAACTGAGAATGAACTGGGTCTGTGATGCTACTGCGTAACAGTCTGCAAGAATTTAATGTTCTTCTGAAACCAATACTAAAGGGAAATTATATCTATAAATTTGGTGCAAAAAAGTAAAAGGAATCGGGTTCTGATTAGGAGGCCGTGTCTATATGCAACACACTGTAAACACAAAACAAGGGCATATTCATTTAAGAATCTCTATCTGATGTAACCTTGGACTCAGTATTCTTATTTGTGTTATTTGAACCTTAGTTTTGAAGTTAAATAGAAATAAGAAATCCACATTTTAATATGATCTGTCTCAGCATGATTATCACTAAGAGACATGAGAATATATTTGCTTTTCCCAGAAACAGCACTTTTAATTTTTAATTAAAAGCATCCTATCACAAGACCACAATAATCAAATCCACCACACCTTGCAAAGGGAATCCAAAAAATAGATTGGCCATTTCTTAATTTTTTTCAAGCGTAGGTTAAATGCCATGAGATTATACTCCATTTGGGGCCAGCACTAATTTGTAAAGTGCAGATTATAATGACCATTTTTCTGAGTAACAGCTGCAAAGTTGAATCTCAACACTTCATTTCAGACACACTGTATTAAAGGACCAGAAGGGAGGTCCTACGGACGTACATTTTTTAAAGTACTGTTAAACTCTAAGAGATTAAGTTGACCTCCATAAGTTTATACTCTATTTTCTAGAGTTACTGCTGAGCCTGTCATACGAGGTTTAGTTGTAACTTCTCAGCTCTTTTGACCCTCGTTTCTTGTACAATCATAAGCCAAATGTCAGTTAAACACTCCACTCTCTGGCATTTATATGAAATTGTACTTATACTCACATTCAAGGGCCTATAGAATTTTGACAGCCTTAAAAGACATTTTCTAATTCTTGGTGATTTTATTGCCTCTATGTCTTTTCTTTGTCTACCGTTCCCACTGGTTGTCCCTGACTTCAGATCATCAACTCTTCGTCATCTTCCTTGTGATTCCACAAGCTTCATCCCTCCCATCCCCATTGCTGCCATGTGTGTCACCGACACACATATGTGGCCATAGCTCCGTGTTCTAGGTGAGTCGGGGACCCAGAGAACTGATCACATTTTATGCACTTCAACTTCCACCTTTCATTTGTTTCCTTTCAGTTCTCCCAAACACAAATGTTGCTCAAATGATTTCAATATTTTTCTGTAGTTTGATATCTATTACCATATCTTGAAAATGAATGAAAATAATAATCACAAAATTTACTTTCAAAAGCAATTATTTTCCAAAAGTTGTTCCGTGAAATATAATCTTCCCCTGGAATCCTTTTGTTAGCTATTAAAATGCCCATTTCCCTGTGTATGTTTGCAGATTAGATCATCACTGGGCTTTCTCTTCTAAAATGAAGCCCAAAGAATTTAGAGCTATTAAAGGCTTCTTAAAAATTAGGACAAAAATTAGAAAAATGAAGTCATTGCCTACATTCTTTCAGTCTATATTGGCATTATCATGAATAAAAATTTTAGTCTTTATAGATAGAAACCCATAGTGTTTGCAAATGATTCCTGCTTTCATTAATTTATTTAAGAAAAGTTTTAAAAATTTAAAGAAAAAGAAATTTTAGAGTAGTTACCATATGCTACGTACTACTTTCAGCCCTGGAAATTTGGTTAAGAAAACAGATAAAAACTGTGAAGTAAAGAGGTGAAAAATAAAACAATAAACACTATATATTTCAGGATAACAAATACAGGAGACATAGGAAATACCTAAGGAATCATAAGAAACAATGAAATTAGAGAAAATACAGAATTTTAAATACAGTGATAAGGAAAAAAAATTAGCACATGCTAGATAATAAGAGAAAAGTTTCTTAGTCATACCAAATGCATACCCTGGGTCAGGGGAGACAGAAGTCCTTCTTTTCTGAGGGAAGGAAGAAATTGTCAAAAGAAATCTCCACCAATAAAGGTAGCAACTAGGAAGGAATGCAAATAGAGGATAAAGTGCACAAACTAAGAAAAATGCTTCAACATCTCAAATACCGTCTTAATGCAAGGCAACAGCATCCAACTAGTAGACGAAACTGAGGACTGTGCTGTACCAAAGGTGACAGCATCAGCATGAAAATTCAATTCAGATACTTCCTAGATCGACACACTCCTGAGCGATGGAAGTAGATTACATATTTATTTCAGACACATGTGTTCTGACTTTCATGTCTACTGTTTCAACAATTTGTATCTCAATTTAAAAATAATATTATACAAAAATTAATAAAACATAAGTGAGTCAAAGTAAACTCAAATATCCAGGTTTTGGAGCTATTAAACATAAATTTGAAATAAATATGATTGGATGCTTAGAACGTTAATTGAAAATAGACAATACGCACGAATGATTTTAGAATTTCATTAGAATAAATGACATACGGCAGAGACAAAGGCAAATTGTGGAAGCAAAAATATATAAACCAAGAGATGGAGTCTTTTAAATGAATTCATCAGTAGACATTACACGACTGTGAAAATTCTCAATAAATTTAAAAATAAGCCAGTAGATATTACCTAAAAGAGAAACAGAAGGAAGTAGAAAAGAGGTTAAAAAAGGAAGGAAACACACACCACTGCCACAAAAACAGACACATGACATCCAAAGCTAGAGAACTCCAGCTTTGTTTCAGACAGTGCAGCAAACAGGTCTTTGCAATCCAAGAGGGAGAAAATAAAGAAAATGGCAGAAGTAGTATTAGAATAGAGATGGTCAGATAGCTTGCAGAAATAATGAAAGACATCTTACCACAGATTCAAGACACTAAGAAGTATAGAAGTTGGATGAATACTCCCAAACCTACAACTAAACATATGAAAGACAAACTGCGAAAAAGCAAAGATAAAGCAAAACGTCTTTAGGGAAAGAAAAAGATAAAAAGGATGCTACCTATAATGGAACACAGAAAAGAATTATACAAGACATTTCCAAAATTATAATGCCATAAAATAATGATATATGGTCTCTCTAAAGTACAGAAAATGAGGAGAACTATCAGGCCAAGATTCTGTACTCAACAGAAATAACTTTTAAAAACGCAGGCCAAATAAAGACACATGTAAATCAATCAAAATTTGAGAAAATGCATATAGCGCACTCTGCGCCATCAGAAGTGTTAGCAGAATTTTTTCAGACAAACTGTGATTTCGATATTAATCTATGTAAACAAATGAAGAGCTCCAAAAATGGTAAACAGACATTTTTATTTCTAATTGCTTTTAAATGATAATGACTATGTAGAACAAGAATGAAATATATGACGATAACAGTATATGAAGAAGGAGAAATTAGAAGGAAAAACTCTCATTCTAAGAGAAAGTGTAGTTAATTATATGTACCTGTGCTGCTTTGAAATAAATTTAAGTTCGTGGAACAAAGTCACTCTGTTAGGTAGAATAAGGTATACTTAAGGAATTTCTGAATCTTTAAACCTTAAAGTTTGTCATTATGCGATATGAACTGGACAATTCTTCAGGGGTTCTTATGTGTTATGATCCAAAGGCCCGTGCTACTTCAACCTATATGTCTATCTTCTCATCAAGCAGCCTGCAAAATTACTGTGATAGATGAAGAGAAATGTAGGGATGTCGTGTATGGACTTTTGGTTTTTGCTGCCATGACTGAAACATACCACTTTCATTGGTTAGGACCAGTCATGTATCTTTGAGGCCATTACGTAAATACATGTAAGGTGGTAAATATAATCTGTCAGCCTGGCTAGGCATGTCTAAGCCTGGTAATTTTTGCGATAGAGACACAATAAATGAACTAGTAATTAAAATGTGTTCCTTATCTTTTCTGTGAAATAAAGAGTTGATACATTTATAGGAGACCACATGTGCTGACTGGCATTTTGTTTTCTTTTGTAAAACAGTTTAGCCTCTTCATGTTTCATTTGATGACAGTATTAGAAATAAATACAATATTTAAGAAATATATGTGATACAACACACCATCATGCAACATAATTATCATTTCATCGCATTTAATAATCAATGTTTAACATACTAGTAGAGCATATCAAAATGTTAGTAATATAATTCTAGGGAAGAATAAATCAAATCCCACTACTTTAATTTCTAAACTGCAAACACACTTGCCAGTGGATCAAATTCTATAAAGGGAATTCGAAACTGTGTTCATATAAAAGTCTTCCAAATGCCATACATAATTAATATAATTTTACTGATTCAGTTAGAATTGTCATATTGAACAGTTATTCTTGTTTTTAGAGTATAATCCAATAAAAATAGAAGATGATTTATTTCCTTAAATTACCCAATTTAGACAGTAACAATGTATCTACTTTCCCTCTCTTGTTTCCTAATTACAACGCTTCCCTCTCTTTTTCCTAATTTCATCAAAGAGAGTTTTTTTTTTTTAAGTTGAAGTACAGCATCCTTATTCAAGTAATCTTGCTAAGTTTTGAAGGTTGTATCTTCTACCTCAAACTTTTAGTTGGATATTCAAAACAGCTTCCACTGTAGTGAACACAAAGTATTAACTTAGAAATCTCCACAATATCATTACATTTATATGTACATCTGGGTAACCTGTTCAGCTTTTAATTAGTAGCAAATAAATGGGAGATATAGGTGACATAAATTAATATGTTTCTCATGAGCATGGCCTTAGAGATAGACATTCTAAGACACACAGGTGCACAAACACAATCAAGTGTAATGCTTGAAATAGAAAATAAATGAATAAGGCACATGCTGTTTAAGAAAAAAAACCATAGGAGATAGACCCAGAATGTTATGGATAAGTACACAAAACATATCACCTTAAAATTCTCTAGATTTTTGTTTTAATATTATGTGTGATTCCACTTAAACTTGTTACTATCACATTTGAGGAGGAAAAATCGGGAGGATTGGTTTACTATTTCCTTAAAGATGGATTCCAATTTTTGCTTTTTGGAGAGAAAATATTCATAATTTGAAATTTCAGTCCCACGAGAAATCAGTCAACATCATTTATCTAATATTTTGAGGCTTTTATGCAGTAAATACACCATTGAATTTCAGCGCTGTGTAATGTAGAGACTTAATTTGCTCTTTTCCCCTACAGCAACTAGCATGATGCTTTTACATACGAGTGTTTCAACAGATATTTGTAAAAATTATAAATATAAATGTGGTGTGTGAGTGTGTGTGGTTGTGCACATCTGTAATCACAAGTTCAAGTGCACCCTGTGCAATTTAGCTACTTAGTGAGAGCCTGCCTAAAAAAATAAGAAGAGATGGGGAAGCAGAGTGGTGCAAAAGCTCTGGGTTCAATCCCAAGTGCTGAAAAAGTGTTGTATGTAATTACAATATTAACATTTAGAATATATTTAGTTATATAAGTATATATTTAAACATGAAAGCCAAATAAAGAATGTCTATCTATTTCTCTCCTTAAAAAATGTTAAACCAATCCAAATAGCCCAAAGATTTGTGTTTCCCTTTATTGCAGTCTACAAAGGAATTCTTAGGCCTTTAAATAAAACTTGGAACATATCGACTATGTCTTAATTTAAAGATCACTTCCCGTTGGATTCTCATTTGCCACTCTGTGGACGTCTGGCAGAACAAGTAATTTTCATGAATATATAATAACAGAGTAAAAGTCAGAAATCACGTTAATGGCAAAAAATGTGTTTCATAGTCAGGCAAATTATCCTTTATCAAGTATACTATAATTTTCAGTAATTTGACAATTAGTGTATCTTTGCTGGTATGGATTTCCTTGCTAATGTTGCAGTTACACTTTTTAAGTGTCAGAAAAGCCTTTTTCAAACGTGTATTGAGACATTATCTCTTGCACCATGACCAAATATAGAAGAAAGTATTTAAGTTAAGCTTTTTTTTTAAAGTAAAAATGTTAATTATTTATGGGGCATTTACTGATGGACCCCTGATATATGTGTGTGTGTGTGTGTGTGTGTGTGTGTATGTGTGTATGTGTTTACTTTTTTTGAGACAGGTTCTCACTGTGTAGTCTAGAATGGCCTTGAACTTACGGCAATCCTCCTGCCTCAGTTTTCCAAATGCTGCCAATAATAATATGAGAGGTGTAGTAGCGAATTATATCAGAGACCATGAGAAGTAATTAATAAATGAAATGAAATGAAACTATAGCATCTCTTACATGTCTAGTGATGAAACTTGAAATATGCCTTAAAATATCACTTTATTTCCTTTGATTTCTGAGGCTGAAAAAAAATATGCCATGATTTAATTTTCACCAGGGAGGTAGAAGCTAAAATGCTCTCAGGGCATTTGTTAGTAAATTGCAGTTTGAAACGAACTAAAGATATTCCTCTTCACATTTAGTTTCAGGATGACTTTGTCTGTTGATAGCCTCCCAAATTTACATCGGATTGAATATTACGTTTGCCAGGTAAAGTACAAAACAGTCACTTCAATTTGAATTTCAGATTTATAGGTACTTAAAAAAATACATGTCTGAATATTGCAGGTGCCATAGTAAAACAAGTCTTTATTTGAAGTGAGATTTTAACTGAATAGTCTGTTTTTGCTCTTTTTGGTTGCTTGTGGTTAAACCTGGCAGTCCTAACTATAATAGGGTGTGGTAGACTGTGGCCAATGGTCAGTTTGAGTAGGAGCGCCCAGCTGGACTGACTTGGTCTGGTTCTGGGTGTAGAAGATCCACCTGAAGGTTATTGCTGACACAGCATAAAGAAGAACAGTAGGGGACAATGGCATGGCAGGCAGCTGCTATCCCAGGAGAAGTTCTGTTATGTCTGGCTTCTCTGAAGAAACTCGGCTGTTTTTGTCACAGGAGGAGTTCCGGGCCTTGCTGTCATTGGGTTAGCTGCTGTTCGCTTCAAAGGAGCTCTGGTCTTTGTCTATGCCTGATCATCGTACCCTGTCTCCAGTATAGATTTCTTCAGGTTTTTAGTGCAGACATGGACATATACAGGACATTGCTGTGGGCTCCCAGCCCTTAATTGGATCTTTCAGGTCTCCAGTGCACAGATAGATATTCTGCGCTCTTTCTCCATCTGGTTTGGGTGTGAATGTTGTAATTGGTAAATGTCCTGTGTTGTCTGCTCTCTTACAAACCATTGACTCTAGAAAAGTAACTAATACATGGAGAAACCTAAAACACTGAAAATTAAGAAGTTAAATAAAGGATAATTGCAAGCTGCAAAATAAAAACAATCTGCACTAGATCTCCAATATACACAAAGCAATTTAAAACAAATTAAGAGCCAATAAAATAAAAAAGCAAATGAAGACACCTTCAGCAAACCATGATCCAAAAAACCAATGGCTTGTTCTTATCTTTCTGATATCCACTTTTTTCCTCACATCAGTGTGTTCATTTATGTTTTTTTAGGCTTTTGCTCTGCAATAACAGTTTGCGCAATAGAAGACATTTTAAACAGTTTCGGACTGTGGTGTTGGACACTGAAGACTCAGAGATGGACATAATATAGCCTCACTGTTGATCTAGTTTCAATGGCGGAAGTGGAGGGAAAGGTATGGATTTAAACTAATCCTTCATGGGCAGGCATTCAAGGGCTTTCAAACAGAAATGGTGGGTTTAACCCTTGGATTTGCCACTTGCTCTGCTATTTTAGGTAGTTTGCTTAGTTTCTTCTTTCTTCTTTATTTGGTCTTTATAATACTAATCTTTTAGAAGTTTTTATAAAATGTAATGACAATGTACACATAGATTTCTTAATGGTGCAGGGCACATGATAAGTAGTATGTAAGTATTTTGTTTGCTGTTTATATTATTACTCATTTTATAATGCTAGAAAAATTAGTTTTATCTATATAATAAGACAGAAAACATATACTAGCAACAGTAATGCAATTTAATCTTTTAACATAACGACATCTTTACGGTAGGATACGAATGGGCAGTTAGGACTATGACTAGGAGAAGGGAAAGAAATTTCTTAGGCACAATAGCCTGCACTGAATAAACAAACCTCTCCTATGCGACTCGGCTGGTTTTGAAGGAATTTAGGATGGCTTGGTAACTGGACTTTAATCTGCATGAGGAAGTTCCAGTCCTACATAAAATAACCTAGATGGTTATTTTAAGCCTATAAGGTGACCCTGGACAGGGAGAAAATTCCCACACTTTGCTTATTCATAAGAACCCGGAGGCAAAAGCATTCTAGGCTTCCTTTTGTGGACCCCTTCCCTATCAGCAGGAGCTTTTCCTTTGTCTTTTCTTTCTCAATAAACTTTCCTACTTTGCAACCTCCCGCTCCATTTCATTGACTTCATATAACACCAAACAGGCCTTTTGGTAACAATTAGAAGTTAGTCAACATAAAAATAACTTATTATTGCGTGACTGGTACCATAAATGGCTTTTAAAATTAGGAATTATTATGTTTCCTTACTGAGTCCAGTGTCATTTGTGCTTGTATGAGTGTATCTATCAGATGTGATTAAAATATTTGCAGATGCTTTATCCGTGTGTATCCTCTGTAGTTCTATTCTTTATCAGTCTCACTTTCCTTGACACCATTAGATTGTTTTTGGAATATAAATTTAATCTTTGAATGCACAGCAGGGTGCAATAAGAATTATTAAGATATTTTCTCTACAGGTACCAAACATAAAAATAGTAAAATTAGTTGTACAACTTATATAAACATAGAATTAATCATAATATTTATTTCATTTTTATTTTTTATTTTTTTAACCAAGAACATGTATTGGTACATTGTATGCATAATGATCACATTCACTATGGTTATTTTGTACCTGTACATGATATCTTGGTTTTCCCCCCTCTTCCGCACCCCTCCCTTCCATTCCCCCCCTCTTCCCCACCCCTCCCTTCCATTCCCCCATCCTTCCCTATTTGCAGCAGGTTTATTCACATTTTTCCATTTTTTCCCTTTCTCTTTTCTATAATATTTATTTCTAAAAAATGTTGTGGCCTTAGTTACTCAATATAAGAAGTAAAATGACATATATAAATTTGATTTAGGCCACTTACTGAATTTTGTAATTTGCTAAAAATTTCAAATAGCATTAAAAATAAAAAGGGAGAATGATCTAAATGGTGCATGAATTGAGTCATTCGACTTTAAACTGTAATGTTATTTGGTGCTGATTTTGGATCTTTAGCATTTCATACAGTGATTTCTACATGAGGGCACTAGATTGTGTTCTGTGATACATTTCCCCTGCAATTCAACCTATTCCTTCATAACAGTATATTTTCATCAGGCAAAAATGAGTAAATTCAGGTGATAGAGTTATTCCTCTTTTGACAGAGTATAAATAGTCCTTGTTGTACATAGTTTTTATATTCATGGATTTCAACTTACATGACAACAGTCCTCCAACAACTTGTTTTCAATTTAGGAAACCATAGAATATTAAGTGTAAGCAATGGCATAGGATTCAGTGCAGGCTGTTAGCTTCAGTCCACTACCTGCTGGCGAATGATAGATGTTCTATATCATCAGTGAGTAATAGTGTCCTATCTATCCAAGTACATTAATAATTGCCTACTGCTGGTCAGTTAGTTCACACACACACACACACACACACACACACACATACACACACACAGCACAAAGCTTGTAGTCGTGTGGCTCCCATGTCCCCTATTGACACTCAGGAAATTTGCAAAAATAGGTAATCGAAAGATGAATTGCTCAAGAGAGATGAAAATGAAGCAAAGAAACCAAAAGTTAAAAATCTGGAATTGCAACTGTAAACAAAACAATTAAAAATACAGTTGAAATGTTGCTATTTGTTTCCATTTGGAGAGGCAGGAGTTGCAGCCCGAAGGGTTCCCAGAGGAACATGCAAGAAGGGGCTATGTTGGAAAAGAAAAAAGAGATCTCACAGGAAGCAGTGCTGGGAAAAAATCCACTTTAAAGTGACACTCAGAGACTTTCAGGACATCGAAAGCTCAAGTAACAAAATGTTGGAAACAAGTCTAAATTTGAAAAGGAGAATGATGATAGGCCAAGTCACACAAGATTGCGCCACCTAAATTACATGACAACAAGAAGCAAGTATTGCTGAAACCACTTCAAACTTTTTTAAAAGAAATGAAACATTTGTATTCTCAGTGAAACAGAAGATTTACATATATATATGGAAAACTTATACTTGTATACATATATACTTACACTTGTGTACATATGTATTATATATATAATATAGTTATTCTTGTATACTAGAATACATATATTATCTATGTAATAAACATACGGAAAACTGATGCTTATATTCTTGTAATCAACAGTAAGAGTTCTAAACATTTTGGCAAAATCCGTTAAAGGCCATAGCTTTCCTCATCAGTTGTTAAGGCCGTGTGCCAGGCTTTGATATGCAGCATACAGGGTCCCACACTGCCATGTGGTAAGGGCTTCCTTCGTGGGGATACCATAAGCTTCTGGACATGACAAATGATAAGGAGAGGGTGTTGTGGGAGGGCAACTGAATTTCTGTGAAACTTTTTACCAGCGGCCAGACAAGAGAAGCATAAACCTTCAAGGCAGTACTTGCACGTTTTCTGCAAAATCTTATAGTAAACAAGGCAAACTTGAAGAACACCCAAAGCCTGAGCCTTAAGCCTAGCTGTAACAAAGAAGAGCAGAGGACAAAGGTCACTGTTCTCTATTTCAACTGTTCTAGTTTTCTTTGCTTGCAACTCCTGTTTTAACTGTTGATCCCAAGTACCAA
This sequence comes from Hystrix cristata, assembly GCA_004026905.1. NCBI lineage: Eukaryota > Metazoa > Chordata > Mammalia > Rodentia > Hystricidae > Hystrix > Hystrix cristata. Next base: position 29,380 of record PVJO010013386.1, read on the forward strand.
TTATGGCTTAAAAATCAAAGCTATCACCACTTAATATAACACTCCCCTTCACCAGCTAGTTATGAAGTGATTCATACTAGAGAATTGTGTGGAGATTTTTACAAAAAACTAAAAAAAGAAAAAAGCTCCGTGTGTGTGTGTGTGTGTGTGTGTGTGTGTGTGTGTGTGTGTGTGTGTGTGTTTATGTTATACTACATTCAATAGAATTCAAAATTAAATTATTGGTTATAATATACACCTTTGTTTCATTTTTTTCTTTTTTAAAGAGGCTGAGACAAGACTGTCTTATAATGGAGTTTTAATTTGGAATCTTTAGTGGATGTTTAGATTTAACATGCCAGAGGTTTATTTTTATCAAATCTGCTACATATGGAAGACATTAAATAAGGAATATAAAAATTTAAGAGTACATATTAATAAAACAAAATAAATAATTTGTCTAGAATGTTCTTAATATTTTTCACCTCTAGAGTTTAATTCCTGGTTAACTTTGTGATACGAAGTAGCTGATGTTCATGTTTTTCACAAAATATAAATTTATGATTCTGTACAACTAATAGGGAAATAAAATCACATGCATAAATTTATATATAAAAAACCTTATTCTTAGATATATTTTATTTATATAATTTTTTGTTTCATCAAGAGCAACATTCTTGAAAGAATCTCTAAAATAACTAAAAGCTAACCTTGAAACAGTGCAGAGTGAAGCTATGTTTGATGCCTGATTTTAAAATGTCACACCTACCATGCTGTTTGCTCCTTGGGAGTAAATGATCGCTCTACTTTCTCTACTTCATTTTCTCTTAAGATTTTTTTTCCCTTCAAGTCATTATTCTTGTTTTTTTCAATTTTCAGAGAACAATGATGTTGTTATTATTAATTTCTACCACATTTCATCTAAACACGTCTTCTCTTCAGACAGCCTGAATAATATGGTTGAAGAAAATGTAGTGTGAATTCAGGATTTGGCGCATTTAGCCAGCTTGACCTTCAGCGAAGTCCCTATCACGTTTCATAATTGCAATTTTGAAAGAAAATTTATATCTTCTATTACTGTTAACATTTTGCTAATATTTCATTTGTTTTATTATTTGTGAGATGAATATACCTCACAAAATTTTGTTTTAAAACATTCTTTATAAAATAAAATGCTGCATTTGTATTAAAAACATTCAATTAATATGGTGGACTATGATTTTTTTGACAGATAACTTTAAAGCAAGTTTATAATTTAATGCTTAATCTAGGCAATTAGTAGGAATGTATTCAGGTTGAAAACTCAATCACAGAATTATGTTTCAAACTCCTGCATGTCAGTTAATTCTTACATTCAGTTGGAGTTTCACAGTAACCCTTACTTATGTTCACTGGATACCATCATTAAAGTCTTTCTGGACGTCCAGCAGGCAAAGCCAGCAGCAGGCAAAGCCAGCAGCAGACAAAGCCAGCAGCAATGGTATGTGTTCCTCTGAACAAAGCTGGGCAGGTTCTACCGTGAGGAATGTTCCATCCAGCAATCTTTCAGGGGGCGGTAAAGCGACGCAACTACTGTGCAGCAGTTAATAACAGTGGAAACAAATATTTTACAGGTAATGTATTTGTTCTGGAAAAAAGAAAAATGACTTCTGATAAATTCAAGGAAATTCTCTACTGTTTTAAAATATTTTATCTGATGCTAAAATTTATGAATTAATTATGCCAGCAGAGTGACAAAATAAAGAAATCGAGGAATGTGTCTATTGGAGAAAAAAACTGAAATCTGGGAGAGTATATTGGACAAAACTGTCAAAGAAAAGTAAAATTAAATTTAAAAAAGTGAAATAAATTTTACTCATTTATTTTCCCTAGTATATACAAACTATATAATTTCTATGTCTAAGCAATAGATTATATTACTAACAAAGCATTTAAAGGTATTTTTACTAAGTCTTCGTAATGTGCTGTGTAGAATGCACTTCAGTTCAGACTTGCTAAACTCCAAGTGGTTCAGAGAAATGTGTAGTAAGTAGCTACTATTCTGGAAGGATTTAGACATGTGATGTTTTCTTGATATTAATAAATATATAGATAGATAATCTCTTTTTTTGCTATCCATGAGTCTCTAACCAAATTGACATACATGGCTTTTGCTCTTTTTTTCTTTTTTTAGGAGTATTACAAGAACTTTTATCTAATATAGAAAATGAAGTTTAATCAATGTCTTCAGATTTCAAGTTTCATTCTATTCCTGTCGATTATGTTTTTATATTTGTTGCTTTATTAATTTATATTTATTTATTTATTTATTAGGGAAGTATTTATTAGGGAAGTATTTATTTATTTATTTGCTTATTATAAAGCAAATCTGATTATAAAGTGTTTTTTGACCAGCCATCATGCACTATGAGAATTTACTCTAAGTGTGATGGGCCAGATAAATAATTTATTTTCAAGACATATTTGATAGTTTAAACAATGTAAAAAGAAATAATCACTTTTAAACTTCATTTTACATTTATCAGCAAACTATAGTAGTTTAGAAATGCATAGTGCTAGGCACAAATATTTAGCCTAATTGATATATGTTTGAATTCCAGCATGACAATTAGATGATACATACTTACATTAAATACCAAAGTCACATATTGGTTTTACCTGATTAAGCCAACATTTGAACCATAAAGAGAAATTGGTACATATAACTAGTCAAAAATGAACTAATCTGTTACATAAGAAAATAGTTTATCAGATGTGATGCATGGGGACCAAATCAATGCTATAGTATTTCAGAAGATATAATGAGAGCATAAACAGAAATACTCAGAAAGACATCATTGGAAAAATTCATATTTTCATCTCAGTGAAAATAGTGAAGACAGTATGCCATCTAAATTACAAAATAATATAAATGAACTTGTCAGAAAAATCACATGATATGTTTATAAAGAAAAAGTAAACCTACCTTACTAAATGTTTGGGCTACAGAATTAGGACTCTCTAAAAAGGTGATAAATCTATATTGTGGACGTACCAGATTGCGTATTTTAGACTGGTGACTAGATATTAATAATGAAACAGACATTTAGGAAAGAAATTCTAGAAGTGATGTCTAAATTAATTCTAATAGAGCTGCTTTTTTGTTTGTATTAATTTTCTATTTTGAACATGCTTTTTACTTAGAATGTTCATAAGATCTGAGCAGCAATTTTTTTATTTTTGCTTAAATCAATCTAGAAATCAGCAGGGAATTCACTGAAATCAAATGTTTTATAGGTACTTATCTCAAAATTCTAAAATAATGATACAGAAATCATCACTTGTAATATACAAGGAAAACAAGAGCTAGAAATATGAATTGACTGTGACTATTTCCCCAGATATCATGCAGGAATTTAACACTCAAAGTCATAAAAGAATAGTATTTTTTTTTAATTTTAAACCAAGAACATGTATTAGTGCATTTTACATACAATGGTCACATTCATTACATTTATTTTGTACCTGTACATGATGAATCTTGGTTCTCCCCCTCTTCCCCGCCCCTCCCCTCTGTTCCCTCCCTCCCTATTTACAGCAGGTTTATTCATCATTTTTCATATTTTCCCTTTCCCTTTTCTTTCCTTTGTTGACTTTCTGCTTTTCCCCTTCTTTCTTTCTAGTACTCCTCTCCTTTGTATATTATCTTCCTTTTATATAATATCTATTACACCTCTTTGTCCTTATTTACAGTTATGGTTTCTCATATCAGAGAAACAATTCAATATGTACTCATGAATGTCTTATTTATTTCACTTAAAAGTATGTTCTCAAGGAACATCCATTTATATACGAATGACTCTAGTTTATCCTTTTTTATGGCAGTGTAGTACTCCATTGTGTAGAAAAACCACATCTTCTTTAGCCATTCATTGGTTGTTGGGCATTTAGATTGTTTCCAAGGCTTAGCTATTACGAATTGTGTTGCTATGAACATGGTCGTGCATATGTCCTTGTGGTATGATGATTTTAATTCTCCTGGGAAGATCCCCAGTAGGGGAATAGCTGGGTCAAATGGAACCTCCAGTTGTAGTTTTTTGAGGAATCTCCATATTGATTTCCACAGTGGCTGGACCAGTCTATATTCCCACCAACAGTGGAGGAGTGTTCCTTTTTCCCCACAGCCCCTCTGGCATTTGTTATTGGTTGATTTTTCCATATACGCGGTTCTTTCTGGAGTGAGGTGGAATCTAAACGTTGTTTTGATTTGCATCTCTCGAATGACTAGTGATGTTGAACATTTCTTCATATATTTATTTGCCATTTTTATTTCTTCATCTGAGAAATGTTTATTCATTTCAGTTGCCCATTTTTGGATTGGGTCTTTAAATTTGGGAGGTTTAATTTTTTTGAGTTCTTTGTATACTCTAGATGTTAGACCTTTGTCTGATGGATAGCTAGCAAAAATTTTTTCCCAGTCTGTGGGTTTTCGCCCTGCTCTATTAGTGACTTCTTTTGCTGTGCAAAAGCTTTTTTAATAGCATGTGGTCCCAAGCACTGATTCTTTGTATTGTTTCCAGTGCAGTCTGGGTTCTGTTCATAAATTTTTTTCCAACCACTATATCTTTGAGGGTTCTGCCTATTCTATTCTCCAGTAAATTTAATGTTTCTGTTTTAATGTTTAGATCTTTGATCCACTTTGATTTGAGTTTAGTACATAATGAGAGACATATATCTAGTTTTAATTTTCAACATGTAGTAAGCCAATTTTTTCCAGCACCATTTGTTAAATAGGCTATCCTTCTTCCAGTGAGGGTGTTTGGCTTCTTTGTCAAAGATGAGGTATTTGAGTGTGTTTGGTTTTGCTTCTTTATCCTCCAATCTATTCCATTGATCCTCAGGTCTGTCTTTTTGCCAGTACCATGCTGTTTTTAATACTGTAGCTTTATAGTATGGTTTTAGGTCAGGGACTGTGATGCCCCCTGCTTTTCCCCTGTTGCTTAGGATCGTTTTTGCTATTCTTTGTCTCTTCTGATTCCAGATGAAATTCATGATTGTCCTTTCTAATTCATAAAAGAATAGTATTAACAGGACTGAAACTCAGTCTGACTAATGAGTTCACATATAGGGCTTCAAAGAAATTAGGTTGTTAGAGTTGAGCCCCAATCATTGAATCTTGGTGACTTTATAAGGACAAGAAAAGAGGATGCACTTTAGGGGACCACACAGAAGACTGCACCACATTCTTTGGACCTCCTTTCAGAGTCATGGGCCAAAATAGACCCCTTTTCTTTATAACTTGCCTCTGTTATTTCATTATAGTGACAAAAAGCTGAACAATACAGAAAGGTTTGCAATTTTTCTCAAATTCACTTAGTTCATATAATGAAGGAAATAGAGAGCTAATTTAAATCATTGTAATGGCAGAGCTATTTTTTTCCATTATATGCTATGTTTGAGCACATATAAGAATTTACCATTTTTTTAATGAAACGGACGTATTAAACTCTTACACTGTTGTCAATAAATCATAACAGGTCAGTAAAAAAGAAAATAGGATCCAAGGAATAAGCACACTGGACTCACTATTTAGTTAAAAAGTAAAGAAAAACAACTCTGTGGAATAAACTTACATAGACATTTCTTAAAAAGAGACAAGTAAGTGGCAAAGGACATATGAAAACAATGTTCAGCATCACTTATTGGTAGAAAATGCAAATTAAAACCACAATGCAACACCATCTCCTAGCCGACAAACTGATTGACAAAAATATGAGCAGGTGGAGTAAAATGTGAAAAATTTAGTTAATGATTAGAAGTTCTATTCAGACTCTAAAAAGAAACAGAAAAGAAGGGTCATGTCTATATTTTCGAAAGTCATTAATTGTATTTCCTGTTTTATAGCAAGAAGAGTGGTTATAACCAAATAACTAAAGACTGCAAATGCTATTGGGTATGTGGATCTAAGAGAATACTTGAACCTTATTGGAGGAAAAATATATTGGTACAGACAACAAGGAAAGCGGTATGAAGTTTCCTCAAAAAATTAAAATTAGAACCACTGTATAACCTAGCAGTCCACTATTGGGTATATATCCAAAGGAATTGAAATCAGGGTATGGAAGAGACAATCACATTAACCATGTTTATTTTGGCACAATTCACTAAAGCTTAGACATGGAAGCAACCTAAATATATATAAATGGGTGAAGTCAGAAGGAAAATGTGGTCCATACACAGCATGAAATATTATCCAGCCATGAGAAGAAATGGAATCCTGTCAGTTGTGCCAACACAGGTAGAACTGGAGATCATTATATTATGTGGAAGAAGCCAGGCACAGAAAAATAAATACTGCACATGCTCACTCGTATATGTAATCTTAAAAAGTCAATCTCATAGAAGTACAAAGTAGAATGGTGGATGCAAGAGGTCAAAGGGAGTCACAGAAAGGGAGATACGAAGAGAGGCTGAATAGGTCCCTAAGTTACAGTCAGAGAGGGGTAAGAAGTCCCAGTATAATACTGTGTGGTAGAGTGACTGAAAATACCTGTGCCACAATGTGATCCAAAAAAAACTATAAAGAAGGGTTTTGCATGTATTTGCCATAAAGAAATAATACATGTTTGAGGAAATAGATGTGTTTACCAGCAGTTAAACACTATACAGTGTATACTTGTTTAAAAATAGCACATGGTAGTCCATTAATATATATGATTCTATTTTATAAGTGTTAATTAAATTTGATTGAAATGAAAAAATGGAGAGCAACATTTTTTCTCAAACTTGTAGGAAAGTTATTTTCTCAAAAATATCTCACACTTATGTGGAAGTTAGTTTCTACTGACTGGCTTTGGGATCTCCCTTGGGGACTGCAGAGCACACTAGTAAGTGCATCTGTGTGGGGCAAGGAAATGTGGCCTTAAGCTCCCTGTCTAGTCGCTCCTGATCTCTATTATGGCCCTCTTCTCCTGGTTTGGGTCCTGGCCATCATGAATTAAGCATCTTTGCTCTGCCCTGCTCTTCTGTCATGAATTTTCTTCCTTGGAGCACCATGAGCCAAATTACACCTAAATTACACAATTACGCTTTACCACCTTTTATTTGTTCATACTGAATATTTTAATTGTGAAATGGGAAAGCTATTATGCCTATATATTCAATTTATCTTATATATATATATTTTCAGTACTGAGGGCTGATCCCAGACCTCACACATGCTAGCCAAATACTAATAAGCTGCATCTCCAGTCCTCCTTTCTTTCTCTTAAAGATAATATTATTTATTGAGGAGAGGCTATTATTTACACAATTTTAATTTATTTCATACACTTGTAATAGTTTATGTTCGAATTTTAAAAAAAGATAAATAACATAATCCTGTATCTACAATTTCTGAAAACATGATAGCAAAAAGCAAAATTGCACATATTGTATGACTATATTTTACTTCTTTCCATCACAGTCTGTTTTTGCAGACTGCTTGACAAAAGATGAGCAAGATATAAGTAAAAAGTGAAAAAATGTAGTATTTTCAAGAAAAGATTATAATTTTATATTCAAATTCCAAAAGGAAAGAGAAAAGAAAGTTTAGGGTGTTTATCTTGGCTAAATTGTTAACTACATTTCCTGTTTTATAAGATGAAAGAAAATCGCTTTTATCATAAATGCACTTTTTAGATGGAGCCATATAGTCATGTATATGTGCATAAATTGGCTGAGGCTGAAAAGAAAATAAAAACCATTATGTTATTCAGAATAATATAAAAGATGAGTCATTCTTTTCCTTCCAAAGCTTGTTCTCTTTTTTTGTTCTCTATTTTAGTTAATTGCAACATCCTCTTCCTAGCCCTTCAGCTTATAAAATATGGAGTTACCGTATCATTATATTCTCATAGCCTTCAATCTATTCCTACAATCTTTTTTTTCTGAAGCATTTGTGGGCTTCTACAACCCTGTTCCATTCTCAGTCTGGAATTTTACTTTCTTTATTCGACATACATATTTTCAGAAATAGCTCACACAAAATTCTCCCTCATGACATCCATTCACCATTTTCCTTGGGAATGATCTCTTCTTATTTTGTATTCTGCTAGATCAGTTTCTTACAGATCTTTAACATTTTCTGGCTTGTTTTATCTAATAGCCCATTATGTTTATTTCATATGCCTTCTTCTATAGTTCCAGATACCTGGGAGAACTCAGTTCCAGCACAAAACTCAGTAATTATCAAAAGTCTAGTGCATTCTTCCAAAATAGAAATGAGAAGAGTAAATTAGATAGTGTCAGAGGCTACTCTGACTTCGTTATTTAATTTTTAAAACCAAAGCTTATGATAACACATTTAGACAGCATCATTAGCACAAGCAATAATGAATAAGCAACATGTGGCTCTAAATAAAGATGTATTTATCAGTATATTTCTGGAATATTGTATATACATCTAACCAGCTACAAATTAATAATGTAATATTTGAAAAGATTCTTCTGAATCTTTTACTAAAAATAGTAGTTTTTTTTTTCCTTTTACCATTCCTTTAGTATTTAATTTTGTTTTCTTAAAATAAAACTCCAATTTATCCATACCTGGGTATTTTTAAGAATAACTTTCAAGAATAACAAATCAATGGCAATGAATTGTGCAATAGAAACTAATGACAATATGAGAAAAACGGCAACTTAAAAGTGACATGTAATGAATGCATAAAAGAAAAACTTTCATCGAGGGCTGTTAAAATACATTAACTTTTGAATTTAACCACCATTAGCAGATGAAGAAACCTTCTTCTTCTAAAGACTTGCAATATGTATTTTGGATAGCTCACACGAAGCCAAGCACTCCATTGCTAAATAAAAGAAAAAGTATAGGAATGAAACAGCTCCGCTAAGCCTTTTCTCTCTTATTTTGTGAGACAGTATTGAAAGCCGTGCTCGGTGTGAGCAGATGAGGAACTTTCCACTTCCTGGCAGACGTGCCGTCCCCGGACAGGTCACAGAATGGACTTCTGCCTCTTCCCAGGCTGTGGTTCCATGAGGGCAGGAGTGTAGCAAAAGGGCATGAACCGGGGAACTGATGGCATCTACACATATTCTTCTTGAAAGCTTTGAGGGATCGAAAAACACAGTAAAGTGGCTTTAAAAAAAATTACAAATATGATATCTAACTGAAAATATTATGAATATAGCAGAAATATAAAAGTGAAATTATATTTCATAAGAAAATAACTTATCATTTCATGAATGTAAATTTTGTATCAGAAGAGTTTCTTTCTGAGTATATACTTGATGCCTGAAGTCATCCAAGTGTTTCATATGAAACATTTCGAAAATATATAAGTTGTCATTCGGAAGGAAAGAGCCTTAGAAAGTAACCACTAATTTTTTAGCAAGTGAATGTTTGGAAACAAATAAAAACTCATAATTTGAGTATTTCTTTTCGCCATAGCAAGATGACTCATTTCCCCCAAAAGGACAAACTTAATATTATTGTAGGAAAATGGTATTTCCAAGGAATGATCTATATTTGGGACAATTGACATCACCCCAAAACCCAGTAAAAATCAGACTCTTAGGGCTTATTTCAGACCTGGGGAATTAATAGGTGCATTTTTACAACATACTCCAGTGGATCATGTGCTCCTTAAATTTTAAGAAACTCTTTTCAAGTGAAGGTGAAAAAAGGGCCAAACAATGTTCTCTTGCTGACCAAGCGTCCCTAAGTCGTGCATCAACTGTTAGGTAGAAAAGGAATAAGGCTGCCTCTGAACACAAAAGAGCAAGAACGCCAAAGAGATGGCTCATTCATTTTAAATTCCAGGAGATGACTGCTCACTGGTAGACTAAATGCAAAACTTCTAGTCTTATAATGATCAATATAGTAACCATCAGCATAAAAATGCAAAATATTTTTACAAATATTTGTGTTGCATACCAGCAGCCACCTTGCATGGGAATAATATTCTCAGTTCCCTTTACATGGCTGTAGGTCAAACGCCCATCATCCTAAACCCTCTGGGATACGGCAGAATACATTAAAGTGAATAAGGCACCAGAATAACAAAAATATCAGCACCACTGGAAATAATGCAGGTCAGCCAGCTCTCATTCTATTTGCCCTGCAAATCTTTAAAAAGTGGGCTACCTACTTTTCCAGTTTGCTGCAGGTTAGAAGTTGAAATTCAGTTAGAAGCCACAGTGGACGCACGGGGGGAGGTCGTGGGGGAGGGAACCGCGAGTTACAGCTGGCAGGGCACAGCGAGGCTTTCAGAATTTCCCGAGCATATGCAGCAGGGTGCTGTGTTTCCGCACAGAACAAGAATGGAGATTCAGAATGAAGCCAGTGAGTCATCAAGAAAACCACTACATTCTGTGCTGTGTCTTCTGTTTAGGAAGGAAGTGAAATGTCCTCTGAGCGTCACCGAATGATTTTTATCAAAACAAAAATGTTAAAATGAGTCACTGGGACCCCGATAGGACAAATTTGCCTAATCTAGAATATTCACTCACATAAAACATTGTTTCATGGTAAAACTTCTCTATTTCTCTTAAGAATATTGTGCTAAAAGAAACTGGGTCTGTGAAAATGTAAGTGTAGTGTATGAAAAATCTGGCTGGGAGTTCAAGTTGCATTCCTCAGTTAAGGGCATGACCCCACCTGGCAGTGGAGACTCTTTGAGATTGAAAATTCACATCTGTAAACACCAGTTTTCCCTACAAGGTCAGGTTTCCTTCTAGATCAAACAGATGTAGAAAAGTGAAAACAAAGTCCCACATAACGAAGGAACATGCTGATGTTCTTGACAGGACTCCTCTTTCAATAATTGGGAACATTTGAGACTTTGCACTAATTTAAGACCAAAATTTAAGAAATTCACTGGCTTTAAAGAAATTTTATTTTTTTAAGTTACCTTCTTGTGTATAGTGTAATTTAGAGCATAGACTAGACTCCATCACTTTAAACACTTTGGCAGATTATAGTGTACTTGGAAGATTATAGAGCACTGGAAGAATTTCAAGAGGACCATATTATCTCTGAAATAGATATCCCCGCACCAGCTCTTAACCTGAGTGTACATCTTCATTAGTTAGCTTATCTATTTTCCCTTTTTTGCAGATTAGCTGCAACAAGAAAAGCTGTGAGAAGAGATAGAGAGGGATGGGTAGTTGTGTAACACACCCTGACATCACTGGCTAGTAGGTAGCCTGATGTTGCCCAGTACAGTATCTCTAAGGAGATAAAAATAGATTAAGCCACAAGTAATTTCTAAGATACCCCACATTCATCTTGTTCTTTCACCATGACTTCTTAGGGACATTTACCATTTCCTGACATCGAGGAATTTTGGTGTGCATTTTGATGCAGAAGCAGTGTGAAAGATGTGGAAGTAGGGCAAGGTGACACACTTCCATAATCCCAGCACTCTGTCAGGGTGAGGCACGAGTACCACAAGTTTAAGCGCACCACTGGCAATTTAGTGCCTTAGTAAGACCAGGTCTCAAAGTATGGTAAAATCTAAAAAGGGCTGGGAGTATAGCTCAGTTACGAAGGCCCTGAGTTCAATCCCCAGGACCAGAAAAAAGTAAAAGAAAAAAGCTTGGAGAAGAGAATTCCATGACATTGTGTAAAAGCCAGTCTCAACAGATCTGGTTAAGAAAATTGAGAGACTACAGAACATTCTGCAATTTGTGCAGAAAGAATATACATTTGACTAAGGCTTTCTAAGCAGTGAGGGAAAGAGTACTTCACACATTATCCTTACATGTGGAACATCGGCATTGTTACTATCGGTTTTCGTTTTCCTCTTTGAGGAGAAGGGTATTTTTCTTTTTAAAACATTCCCTGAAAAGGGGCAGTGTTCTTCAAAGAAGTTTGCCAAGCCCATTTGGATGCTATCCGAAGGACTGACATCCCATCTTCCCATTTAGCTGGTATCAGCTCTGTTCCCCAGCACAGTCTGTGATACCGTAAGTGCTATATAATCTGGGCTATCACTGACCACAGAGCAGCAAAGCATTGTAAATGGGATTTGTATGTTGAAGGAAAAAAAAAAATTAAATTTTGTTCAGTCTTATTCGATTTAAATTTAAATTAAGTGGCCAAATGTAGCTTGTGCCTATGATATTGGCCACAAGAGTTTACTGTATGATTTTTAAATGTCAAAACAAAATGAATGGAAAAGTTTTAGACCCTCAAACATGTTAGGAAGTCTTTTTCGCGGAGATGAAATATGAAGAGCTCGGGAAAATTCGAGAGGCTCACTCTCACCACCACGTGTACGGAAAATAGCATCAATGCGGCTGATAATTCTGTGCTGGTGGAGCCGCTCAGCATTAGCAGAGCAGCTTGGAGAGGAGGCAGCAGCGTGGATGTTTATGTTAGAGCAAACCCATCAGGCGGCTGAGAATGAGAACTTCCTTTTTTCTCAAGAAGAACGAGGTACAGAAAAATTTTCAGAGAATATGTGATCTCAGGAAAAAACGTTATTTTAATAGAAATCGCTGTCTTCTCAGGCAGGTAGAGCTGATAATTGGAACACAATGGAACAGAATTCTGTTCAGACACAAAAATAAACTGTTTCTCTTTTATCCTCCTAGAAGAAAATAGCACATAAAAGTAGATAATTGCTTTTCAAGAATAGCTTTTAATAAGAAAAATAAAATATTAGACCTAATATATTATTTATAAATTTTATTTGTGGTTATTGCAAATATATAAATTTGCATATTTATGAAACGTATTACATGGATATTCAGATAATTATTTATAATTTTATCATCATTTGTGTTCTTCACTGATATTAGGATATTAGAATTATAACAATAATTAGAAGGCGGTTTTAAAGTGAATGCTTTTCAAGCCAAACAAGTTACATGAGAGAAAATGTTTAATAAAATGTAAAATCTATTGATAATAAGTTCGTAGAGAATGTGAGTCATTTTATCATTCCATGGTTTCTGGGCTGATAGAAAACCATCTTTAAAATTCAGTGTATCTGCTCTTCCCCTTCTGTCTCCTTATTTTGAAAACAGGCTTATATAAAAAAGAAGTAGCACATACCTGCACTTATTTTCTAGGAACAAGAATCTGGGACTAATAGTAATTTAGTTGCTGTATGTTTAACCAGGGTAATGTTCCTTCTTTGGTGACCACTCATTGGCTCAGGTAAAAGAGTCAGTATAAATACAGTGACAACTTGAGTTAATTTTGTTTCTTTGTTGAGTCTAGTTTATATTAAAATTAGTTGTGCATCTTAAGGGTACATAAGAAACTCAAATCATCTAATAAAAATAATTACAAAAAGGAAGATGAATACATTGATTTTATTTTTCTATTTTAAAGAGCTTATAGAATAGATAAGGAAAAAGAATTAAGCATTTAGGAGGATTAAAACAAAGGTGCATATTGTAATTCTGAAAAGAGAATATATTTTAAAAGACAAATACATTTAGGAAGCTGAAGCATTATAGTGCCACCAAGTCAGCCATTTCCTACTCGCTGTTGGTGACAGGCAGAGGTAGGAAGTATTTTACAAACTGTAAAACAAAGTTCTGTCTTCCACAGGTACAAAAGAGCTTTACTTCGCCAAAGCAGCATTAATATTTTTAAAGTATTAAAACATTCTTTTAGAAACATTTCACTTGTATTTCTAAAAAGTGGGATCTCTACTTCTTACCCTCCATCTCTTTGTTTCTAGTTTTAAAGGAAATTAGTACTAAAAGGGAAAACACTACTTTTTAAATCTAAACATTGTCAGACTCATAAAATAAGACATCTGCCCAGAGGCAATAGTTATCATTTAATGTAAAATTAAATAAGATACTATTTAAAAACGTTACACTTTTCTTACTGTTTACACTATGACATTTATTTTAAATTCAGTGAGTCTTTTTTTATGTTACATATCAACTGATTTTTTTTAACAATAGAAAATGTAAGATTTTAGGAAGGACTGAATGGAAATGTAACATTTTAGGCAGGACTGAACAAGAATGTGGAAACACCTTCATCATTAAATGAAAAATTATCAGTAGCCTACTTTGCTGATCACTGTACACTAACAGGAACGTGGAGGAATCTGTGAGAAATCACAGTTCAACAGGTAGAAAGTCCCAGTAATGTAAGTTGATTAAATTCTAGAGAACTACTTTTTGATATTTTGCCTATAGTAAATGGTACTGCATTATACATTTACGAATTTGTTAATGAGTCAGATCTCAAGATAAAAAATGTAAAACAAACACACAGAAAAGAATCAACAGCAAAAATAACTCATAATAATGTTACCCCTCTGAAATTTGGGAGCCTATCAGATGTCAAGGGAATATAAATAATTAAATATCCCATAGGATGATAATAAATTAGTGCTATAGTAAAAATAAGGGCAAAATAGTGTGCCCATTTGCTAAAACAGAGAAAATAATGATTAGTTCCATTTGGAGTAATGATTAATCCCAACCAGAAAAAAGAATTAATCTAGATCTTAAATATTAGTACAAGCTTAAAGAAAGAGTAAACAAACATCTCAGACTGAGTAAAGGATAAATCTTGAATTCCTACACATCCACAGATTTTAGTAGAAAAGTGGGAACGTGCAGGAAAAGACAAGGTTGGAGAGCAGGTTGGAAGGCCAGGGCGAAATATGTTTACACAGATTTGGGAAGCACACTCTAATAAAGTTATTTTCTTACTTTTTCACCAAAATGAGGTCAATAATGTACACTATGTTTGAAAAGTTAATTATTGTGATCAAGGATATGGATGGAAAAACAATGCGAAGGTAGAGAAATTAGATTTGCTATACTAGTCATATTAAAATAACTATCTGGACTCAATTTCTGTGGGGTGATAAAAGAACTGATCCAAAAAGTGGGACAATTTCAGAAAATGTGTGAGAATACACCATGTTTTTGACATCAGCAAGAAAAATCTAGCATAATTAAAAGGAGATAATATTAAATATTAACTTATTTAAACTGCCAGTTAGTTACATATACCATGATGTGACAGCATCCTGTGAATGAGGCCTTTAAATTTCATCACTTTCATCTCTGATTCTTGATTACCTCTTATGAACACCGATGCGGTTGCCTTGTGTCTAAGACATTAAGGTTTTAGAGTTATCTGATATTTATGATAATCAAGGTGAAATAAAGAATTATGAAACAGATGTTTAAATCAGTCAATATTTTGCTTATTAAAATTATATGTAATATATTTTCTGTCTGAGACATAGAAATTCTTAAAGTCAAAATGACCTATTTTTTCTAATTTAAATACGAATAAAAATTAAATGCATCATTAATTGCTCTTAAGAGTATGAACGATGGTAAAGAAGGCAATGATGAAAAACCTTAATCTGCTGATCTAGCTGCTGAGGTCACTTTTATAAATAAAAATGTCCTCTGAAACATGTACATTTTAATAATAGCCTTCAAAATGACTATTTCCTTATTATCTTAAAGCAAAAAAGCAAAAAGATAATACTACAGCAGATCCATTTTTGTCAAGTAAGCAAAATAATTATAATTTGAAATTTTTTATTCCAACACAAATTTGAATTTTTATGCTAACCTCAATCTCCTACATAAATACACCATACTAAATTTAAGACCTTGGAAAGAACACTATAGAAATCCAAGAAATTCTGTATTATTTACATTTTTAGGATTATGACACTCCAGATATTTTATAAAATCTAGATGCTTTAGTTCTTTTGCTCCAAACATAGTTATTTCTATATCAAATGAAAAGTTAGAAGAAAACAAGCAGAGTTAATTTAAACTTTCAGGAGAAAACTGGCTGTACATGCTTTAAATTTTGGATGATGATTATCTAAAACCAATTCTCTATATCATGTCTTTTTAGGGAAAAGTTAGATATAAAAAGTCATGTTTTGAGATGAATAAATTTGAAGATTAAATTCATAAACAGCTACAATTGCTTTTGCATTACTCAGGGAGACTATATAAAATTAAAGCAGTACATCATTTTCAAAACTTAGCCCCTAACTTGTTATGCAATATTTTCATTCTAGATATTTTACCTTTAGATTGAGTTGGGAAGACCAAACCAAAACTAATAAACAAAATGATGTTATTTGTTTTAGAAATCGTGTATTTATCTGATTCACAGACTTGATAATTTATTTCTCTCTTCTTTTCATTATAATTGATTCAAATTCTGCTCCTCTTACTCATCTTATTACTCCTCTTGTTACTGTATAACATTTTCTTAGATGATTTTACAGGTGTTTGGTTTATTTGTTAAATGGCTTAATAGCATTATTCTTTGTTTCAGATGTCAATACTCTAGAAAAATAGTCTTGCAAAAGTTGCTCTCCATGGTGAATTTGATAATTTTTGTGATCTTTGTGGGGAAACTTTTCTATGCAGTCAACTAGATGAAGAATTTTCATTAGTTTTACTGGGCACTATGGTGTGATTCCATCCTAGTGAACAAAATTTACCTATTTCTGATTAAGAAATGACTGAGAAAAATAACATGGAATGGATATATTTATTTCCTCCTGCTGTTGAAATCACATAATCAAAAAATATTTTTAAAACTTAATCAAAAGATAAATGAGACTTATACATTTAAAAGTATTGATTTTCATTGTATTTGCACTGTTCATTTTTTGGTTTTAAAGATTTTTGTTTTGCTGTGATACAAAGAATCATTTAAAAAAAGACTTGATATTTAATAAAAAGACACTATGTTTCTCTACATCTTATCATTTTGACGGTGCCCTTGTTTTCTTAGTGTCTTAAATCATTATCCTCAAAACACTCTTCTCTATTACCTTTGGAGGAAAAAAGGATACTAACTAAAACCAATTATTATTTAGAAAAAAATGCAAAATCTTTTAAAATACACAAAGTGTTATACAAATAGTTCAGTTGCTTACTTTCACCTAGACTTTGTATAATTGATATAGTCCTTACCAATGTTACTCGCAACGTGTTTACTTCGCTACCGTATTCAATGTATAACAATGATTAAATAAGCAACAGATTAAGTCTTTTGACTTGAAAACCATGGATAGCGATGATACAAAAAATAATTTAATATTTATGTAAAAGTGGCTCACTGGGTCTGAGAGTAGCCACAGATATATATCAGTGAACGATTTCGGAAAACTTATTTAACTTGCAGTATGTATAGTCTTGTAAATCAGATGGCCACATTGTAACAACGTTTCATTCATAGTTCCTCAAACTTTTAAACTGCCTTCAAGTATCAATTATCTTTCCATCATTATCAATTGTACAATCTCCTCACAAATAACATTTATTTAAAAATCCCATATCAAAAAACTGCATCTTTCAAGAGTGTCCACAGAAGTTAAGCGCATTTGGCTAGGCGATCATCTAAATACTTACTTATTCGCGATTGTGTGTATTCCTTCTGAAAATATTGAGAATAGACTTGTCTTCTACGACAAGTCAGAATGGTCTTCTTAGTATTAGACATACATACATAACATGGATCTCTTTATTATCTGGTGTTTGGCTACAGATTATTTATCATCACTTGGTAAAAACTTTCATTCACAGTTAGTCAAAGGTCACAATTTCATAATTGTTTAGTTTGCCACAGTGTGTGTGTGTATATATATGTATACATATATATGTACATATATATTTATGTGTGCGTGTACATTTACTAGTGTATGTTTGTTACTATACATTTGCTTGAGATTCCCACTTTTGGATAGTAGATATATTGAGTACAATAAATTTCAACAGCAAATCAGAACTGTGCTAAGAGTAAAGACACACAAAGCACAAAATTACACACAGGACGAATAAGCATGAGAGAGCATTGGATCACGTGGTGACCCTCACTGAAGACGATATATTGTATTCTTGAAAAATGCAAGGAAAATAGCTATTAAATGTTTTACCACCAAAGTGATAAATACATGTGGAAACATGCTAGTTATATTTAACGATTCCACAATGTATTTCTATTTGAAAATGTCATATTGTACGGGACAAGTACCTAAAATTTTGAGAAAAACTTTGTTAAAAAGTGTGACAGGCATCATGAAAGACAGGATGGTATTTCGGGAGCCTGCTTCCTGATCGAAGTTGCTCGATGGTGGGCCAGTTCTGCAGTGTGGCTTTAAATCTATTGCTGCAATAGATACCACCACATGTCTCTGAAAATCCCCGATGGTAGGTACTTTGTCCCACATGGAGAGTTGTGCCAGAGTTTACAAGAAGGCCATGTCCTTGTAGAAAAAGTGTATAATGCTGGTACAGATTCAGTTGCTTTGTTTTGCAAAGTTGATCAGCTTGGCTACCTACAGACAACACATTTGTCCCCTATCACACTCTGCGACGTTGCTCAGAGTCAACTATTTTTGTACCAATAAAAGAAACAATAGGGGAGGTCTGAACTTTGGTATATGCTGATGCTATTTTGCAGCTTTCACAAAATGCAGTAACACTAAGGGAACTGTTTGGACTACCCAAAAGCAGAGAGAGAAGCAAATATAGTTTAGTGAATGGAAGAAATTTCCAAGCTCTGAATTAGAAACTGCGAAAGGTCAAAAATGCCATTTACTTATGTATGCTAATGGAGAAAGACTAGAGGCTGCCACTGAAATAGAAAGTGAAATTAGTGCATGTCACAGAAATGGGATGAGCCTATTGAAAAGGACCAAGAGTCTGCTGGAAGAGATAACTTGCCTGGTCTGCTTTCACACACCAGATCATTAATTAATTGGCCTCAGTGGAGCAGCCATTAAATTTAAGAAAAAGATTATATTAGTCACTTTTTTGTTACTGAGCCACAATATCCTACACTCACAATTAAAGAAGCAGTTTATTTTGGTTCATTGTTTTAGAATATTCAGACCATGCCTGGGTGGGCTGACTTCCTGGCTGACTCTAAGGCAAAAACAGCACTTGCAGACGGGCACAGGGGAAGGTGCTTTGCCCATGGCAGCCACAAAGCACAAACAGATAGCAAGATCAGGGCAAGAATACATCCGGGGACCCACCTCCAACCAGACCACATGCCCTAACAGCACAATGAAGAACTGAACTCATCAGTACCGTGCCCCGTGATCCAATCACTTTCCAAAATTGTGGAGTGTTTGGGACACTTTAGATTTAATCCATGTTGGGAGTGTAAATAAAGCCTAGAGACATATAAGTAAAATATTATTATATACACGCTTATAAACGATGTCTAGAGAAAGTTCTTAGCCGCAGAACTGTCTACAAACAAAACATAACTAGGCACCTTCTAAGTTTTAGACAGAACAGTATTACTGAAGGACCCCAAAGCTTGAGCTGCACACATGCATACATATTCTTTTTTTTTTTTTTTCACTGAGGTACTGGAGATTGAACCCAGAGTCTTCTCACTGAGCTAAATTCCTCCATTTTTGTTTCGTTTTGTTTTTATTTTGAGTCAGAGTCTCCCTAAATTGGTAGATTGCCTGAGGTGGCCTGCCTGCCTCAGCTTCTCAGAGTGCTTGATTACAAGCGTGAACCATCACACCCAACTTACATACTAAATTCTTAAAAGACTGCACAGAGTGCCTAAAACTTCATGTTGAAGAGTAAGATTGCCAAAGGTGTACCTGGCCTAAGAACGCTGCACTCTTTTGGTCTACCTCGTGGTGATGAAAGGTGAAGGGTAAAGGAGCTCTTAGATGTAAGAGCCATGGGACTTTTGAAACCTAGCAGAACCCAGCTGCTAGATAAACCAGCCTGAAAACTGGTTTAGAACATTGCAAACAAAGAGGGCTGTAATATTCTAGGGGTGTATTCCCTAGCAGGTTTTCTCTTTTGCCATTTTCTGAATTGGATATTTATTCCCAGTATCCTGTGATACTTTACGTTTCATATTCCACATTATTTATCATGTATACTCACAGCAAATCACTTCTCTTCATGACTCGGCTATTGATAGAGGAAAGTTAAATTCTTAATTGATGGGAAAATTGCAGCCATCTCCCCTCAAAATCTTGTGAATCTTGTCCCATATATAACAAAAATTGGAATGGATTTTCTATAACTGAAGGAGTGGACTCTTGAAAAACACTTCCTATTTTTTATTCTTTGGTAATATTTTATTTTTGTTAAGACTGGTGATGCATCCCATTGTAATTTAACATTTCTGTTTCTTTGGTGTGTAAATATGACTATGTTGTGGCATAACGTGTAAGAGAAAATGCTGTGTGAATATTCAGGGAGTATGTGTCATGGGGACTGGCTTATCTGGAAAGTGAGTTCTTAAACCATCTTGTCCCATTGTTTATTCTTCTTGCTGAAAATGTAAATATTTCCCAAAATACATTTTGGACCTTGAGACTGAAAGCCAATATCTAAAGTAAGCCCACATCTACATTGGCTGCATGGGAATTACAAAGGTGGACTGGGACTTGTTGCTACGTGAGAAAAACGAACGTGTGTGATGTCTAAGCCCCAATTTTGAGCCATTATTATGTTAAGCCAAACGTAATTTGTAATTGTTATGAGCTATAAACAGCAAATATATAAATAAGATTATTTCAGTTGGGATTAAACGTTAAGACTTTATTAAAATAGATTGTAAAAATAATTCTTTAGTAATAAAGTAAATCAGGGCTGACTGCAAAGTAAAATTTGAGTGTGGAGTCACCTAAGACCTGTGTGAAGACCTCTGGGGATTGGAGGGGGAAATTCAGACAGAGGAGAAACCAAGAGCAAAGAGACTGGGTCACAAAGGACTCACAAATATTTGAGAAGCCAGAGGAGAGTGGTAGACAATTATCTGAGAAAAGTAGGTTGTGCTTGGCTAACCGTGCATTTATAAAAATTTAAAGAAGAATTTGAAACCACTAGGGTATTTAAAGTATAATGATGGCATAATCGGATTTACAGTGGTCATTTTCACTGCTTTTTAG
This sequence comes from Hystrix cristata, assembly GCA_004026905.1. Lineage (NCBI taxonomy): Eukaryota > Metazoa > Chordata > Mammalia > Rodentia > Hystricidae > Hystrix > Hystrix cristata. The sequence goes on from PVJO010013386.1 coordinate 50,244, forward strand.
AAAATCTCAGGTGCTAAATTATTAAAACAGACAATTAAGGGATATTATTGGAATTTAGGAGATAAATGATAGTGTATTTCTTTGCTTGTTTGTTTTAGTGGTGAAATAGTAGAAATGATTTTAAAAAGGTCAAATCATGACACATTATGGAATTAGTTCTAAATGTTCCAGATACTTTGGTGGAAGGATAGGGGATTTGTAAGGGGATGAAATATAATCAGGTTTATCACTGTGTCTGCTTCTGCTGTGGCTTTGATAATAGTGCTGGTGATGGTACTGATGAAGAGGCCCTGGTTCTTCTGATCTTTGAGGGAAGTTTTAAAATCATATAATGGATTTTGGGGGATTTTAAAATTAAACATTTTTAAAAGTATAACATACATGGATAAAGCTACACAGAAAATAAATGTAAAACTTGTGAACTCTTTAAATGCAAATACTGTTGTTTAAAGACCACACATAAACAAATAGAACAGAATCAGGACTAACAAGTGCTTTCTTATAATCATCAATCTGTCTGCCTTAGCGTTGATACTATTTTGGTTTTTATCACTGTAAATTAGCTTTAGCAGTTTGCCAATTATATATGTTATATTCATTTTATATTACATACAGATTTGCCTATTGGATTCATTTTTTCTCAATACTGTGTTAAAAAGTTCACCCCTCTCTTATGCCTACCATAGTTTGTTTTCAGGACTGTTTGATATTCCACTGTGTAAATGTACCAAACTTTATGTATCCATTCTATTGGTAAAAGCTAAGACTCTTTCAGTTTCTATATGAATACGATTGTGGGTGTATCATTTGAATCATTTGATGGGGAATTTTTTTTTTTTTTTTTGGTGTTGGGGATCGAATTCAGGGCCTTGTGCTTGCAAGGCAAGTGCTCTAACCCCTGAGCTAAATCCCCAGCCCCACTGATGCAGAAATTTTACATTTCCTTGAGTACATACCTAGACTTGAAATTTCTGATACTGGATGCATGTTTTTCAGGTTAGTAATTTCACAACACATTTTGATGATACTCTATGGCTCCTACCAGCAGTAGATGAGTGTAACTGTTGCTTCATATGATTGTCACCAATTGATGATGTTGCTTGCTAATTATAGACCTCATGGAAAACGTATAGTTTTCACTCAAATTTTAATCTACTAGAGTTACGTAGATGTTTTACAGGCATTTTTGCTATTTAAGTGTTCTGTTATTTAAATTTTGCACATTTTCGGTTAGCTTGTCTTTCACGTAATGTCTTTATTGTCTGTGTCATAGTCCCTTTGGTGTATCCAGATCTGTACCGTCTCTGTATGTCTCTTCGCACCTGTGGATTGCTTTTGAAATTTTCCATGATGTGTTTGTCTAACTATAATGCTTGCAGTGCAATACTATGCTGTTCCATGAAATTAGAACTTTATATCCTGTTCTAGAAAACTTTGCCTTTCCAAAACAATGAAGATATTCTCCTCTATTTTCATCCAAGTATCTTTGCTTACAATTTATCTTTTGATAATACATTGGAAATTGATTTTTGAATATATTTCAATTCTACACACACACACACACACACACACACACACACACACACACGGTTACATTCCAATAAGCCCACTGTAAGTTAAAAATATATTTAATACACCTGACCTATAGGACATTATGGCACAGCCTAATGTACTTGACAGGTAACCAGAACACACTAACCTAGGGCAGGGGAGAATCTCGCACCAGGTTTAATTTACAATAAGGTGCTGACTGTCTCCTGTGACTTATTTAATACAGTGTACTGCAGACTGCAGAATCAGGGTTTACTCTTGTGATCAAGTCAGAGTTG